>MU226501.1:18474-76844 GCA_018584345.1 Thuja plicata | reverse complement strand
GTGGTTAAACTTATTTGCTGAGGACCAGAGCTCTGATACTAATTGTTGGAAACACTGAGAGGGGGGGGGGGTGAATCAGTGTTTGTTTATTAATTACTTTTCAGCAACTTAAACATAAATCAAACATACATAGAATGAAGCTTAACATAAGAACTCATAACACATTATATGATTATGGGGAAACCTTGATTAGAGGAAAACCCTGGTGGGAATTAGTACCCACAAATATTGTACTAGGTATAATGAACCTGTTAAAGTTCCTTTGCCCTGTTACAAGCAGTCTTTACAATATGAGTACAATGACCTGGTTAAAGGTCTATCCCTGTTAGGAGTCTTTTACAAAACCTTGTTAAAGGTATATGGCTCACTGCCTAGGCTCACTACCTAATAGGATGAAGGCTACAACCTTCTGAAAGATGATATACACTATATCAAAATGAACTGTTGTGATGACACTGTTGTCTGATCAGTTTTGTGTATGTGCGAATGCTCTTACTCTCTTAAAGAGCTATATCATATACTGACTTCATTATACTGCTCTTTTGTATCTTCCTCTTACATAATAATCAATGCTTGTAACATATCTTTGCATTACGTACTTATATGTTCATATCCGAATAGGCGTGACCCAAAACAAAACTCTAGTCAGCCCTAAAACAAAATACACAATGCTTATGAACAAGTCGGCTTAAGCATGTTTACTACAATGTTTATTACATCATTACAAACATATAACCAAAGGTACTTAGCCATTACATTACAAAATAATTCACGCTGATCAAAATAGTAGTCAGCTTCCATGCTCTGTCTTCTAGACTGTTGGTCTACTGATTTGCCTGTAAATTTGTCGTACTATTGTTCCATACTATGTGTGTTTGGATGTAGCATGTACATATGTCATACAATATATATCTGAATGTGCATAGTCTCAATTGATCTCTCGCACATGCACTGATGTGTTGATTTCTTAATATCTCTGTCTACTCTGTTTTCCATACTTAGTCATTTTTTCTTTCATGATAGAAACTAAACATGACTTTGTTGCCATGATGACAACACAAAATGAGTCATGCATCCTCAGGAAGTCAACTTTCCAATAGGTCCCATAGGACAAGGGCCTTGGTTTTCACTTTCCACACCCGCTCCACCAAAATGTGGTGAGACACCAGTCATTAGAGGTTCATCATAAAAAGGTACTACTCAATCTACACCCTTGCACCTTCATTCATTGCAGCTTCAAATCCAATTCCACCTTTTTCCAAGCACTCAGATTCAATCTGAATCAAGTGCCACTCCCACTGGTGGGGATGGCATGGGAAGTACTAGTGGTTCAAAAATGACATTACAATTGGACATGAAATCAGTGGATCCCATAGATCAAGGTAGTATAAAGAAGCAAAAGGTTATAACAACAATGCCAATGGTGTCTATGACTATGAGTCCAACAATTGCCACACCTTCTGGACAAAACCCTTTGAATAGTCCAAAACTCCACTTGTAATGGATCAGGGTGTTACTATTGCTAATCCTCATGGTGCAATTATTAGAACCACAGGTGGAAGCTCATACATCACTGCAATTTCTATTTTACCTTTCAAATATTCAATTGTCTCAGAATACCTTAATTTTCATTTCAATGATTTTGTAACTAACATTGAACAAAAAAATAGGAATAGACAAAATACTAAGACATTGAAGAGGGATGCAGTTGATGCAACTCGTGATGCAGAACCTGCATCGAATAGGTTATTTCCCACATATGACCCAAATAAAGAAATGATGGATTTCATGGTTGTTATGCCCCCAGCTAGAGAGAATAATCCACCAAAGAGTCAATTAGATCCATCTTAATTTCACGTTAGCACCCTCCAAATATATTTATCAAAAATAAAAATGTGGACAAGATAAATGTGTCTAAAATGACCAACCAAGTGATTTACAGTTTAATGATGAAGTTGGAGAGAGAGAGAAAGGAAAGCTTCTGGGAAAAATAGAAAAGTTACAGGAAGACCTAGAAAATCAAAAGGCAAAGGAGAAAGCTACAGATAAAAGGTGAAAATAATTATAGCAAAGGGTAAACAAATCTTCCTCCAAAGAAGCAATTGCACAGCAAGAACATATGGACACAAAACTAAAAATTGTGAGAGAAAAATTGGAAGAGAGAAATAAAAAAAGTTGAGGATGAAAAAGCCTCTTCAGTACGCTTATACAAAAGTGTGGCAAATACGACACATACAAACAATAGCACCAGTTGTCAGAATTGAGAGAAGAGCTAAAGAAGGCACATAATACAATTAAAACTTACGAAAACAGATTGAATGACAAAATAAAAAATACAATCAAGCAAATAAAACAAGACATTTGTGGGAGAATAAAGGTGAGTGGTGATACTTTGTGTGATTGGTTTTAATTGAATTAAATTCTTAGAGATGTTTTTGGGAAGCTCAAAGAGCACGTTTAGAAGAACAAAAATATTTCTCACAGAAAGAATATTGCAAAACGGATTTTGCAACAAATCAACACAACCAGTGACAGGTATTTGGCAAGAAAGGGAATTAATGACTGCATTTGTGCAACAATAAAAACAACATTTATCTTTCAAAAATGTCAAAAACTAAGGGAAGGAGAGGAAATAGTAGCTGTATATGGGAGAAAGATAACCAAGATGCATCCCAAAACAACCAAAATGATAAGTCTTGGTTTGTTGAATCCTGATCTTGGTCCTAGTAACACATCAATGAAATTTGTTGGATTAGAATCTAACAAAAAAAATTTGGAGGACACAATGACATCTGATTTAGGCAAGATTTCTCGGGACACAACTCATGAAGGCATTGCAAATTGCATCAAACCATTGACAAATTTGAATGTAGTATTGGATGGATCATTTCTTTCAAGTCACTCTTCCAAGTATGGATAGTTGATGAGGTTGCAGGTCATTTATTGTAACTTGAAAATTTTTGACCTTCCAAACGGCGTAGAATGGAGCATACTAAAAAAAAATGGCAGAATCATCTCATCAATCATAGTATGTGAAATTACTTTCAATCATATCTATATTTTATTTCTAATGGCTTGAATTGAGTTTAAAGTTTGAACTTTGTTTTTTGAACAGGGTTAATGTAGTAGATCAGATGCTATTGCTAATTTACTAAATCAGCCTATCAAATGCAGAAATGTATAGTTGCAAAGATGTTGTACGTGTCTTACTGATTTTGATTTTGAGACTTCACATGAGGCAAATCGACCTAAAGTTGTTGTTGTTCCCTTGTTTCCATAAAAGGGAATTCAAGGTCATTTGCTAAGGGTATTGTACTATTAAGTCATTGACTTTTGCAAATAGAATCACATAGAGTTGTGTACTTACTACTAGTAATGACTGAATTGTTACATTGTATCATATTTGTAAATAAATTAATGATAATCTCTATGAATTGTATCATATTAATTTCTATATTTAAACAAAATGAAAATCTTCAAGAATTGTACCATATGAGCTTAATAATGCAAATGAAAACCATTATTAATTGTAGAATTGATGACATTATCAACCAAATTCAAATTTTTGACATTGGAATATGCTATTATGCATGATTGATGATGAGATACAAACACTAATAGTAGACTAAAACAATAAGTTTAATAAATACCTAGGACCTGCTACTTCAATAATGATTCAAGTTGCCACATCATCTCATTATCAGGATCCTCAGATTCATTGCCATCAACATCATAGCTTCCTTGGTTCTTTGCTATGTTTTCTTCACTCTGCATACCTCTTCTTAACTGAAGTTCAATGCTACCAGTACCAATACCAGTAGATAAGTCACTAAAACCATTGTCTCTGGCACTCCCAACCCTTCTTCTTTGACATTTATTCCTCCACAATTTCAGTGCCTTGTCGTAAGGAAAAGTATTGACATCATACCTAGATGTATAGATCCTCAAGAAATTTTGAAGATTCTTGTCTAGTTTGTTTCTTAGCTTTGACTTTAGGAACCCCAAAGCACTGAAAACTTTCTCATCCTCCGCCAACCCCAATATCATAGTTAGACATAAATCACCAAGCTTGAAAATTTCTGATATCGAATCAATCAACATTTCTCTATGAGCTAGAGTTTTCCAAAGCCTTGTTACCAATCCATCTTTGTGGGGGTTCTGAATAATATTATATTGTTCCCTCATTGTGTATGAAAAATGGCTTGATTTCTCTCTCAAACGAGATTCATCTAAAATTCTATTTAGAGTTACTCCATTGAACTCTTTGGTTTTGCAAAAATGATCTATCAAAGTTAGTATCTTAGTTCAAAAATCTTTCAAATTGTTGATATTCCAATATCAAGGAAACACAATAGTCATGGATTCAAGTAGTTTGACTAGAGAGAATCTTTCTCTAATCTATGAGGAAAGATCATAGGCAATGTGCTTCATATAAGTAGTTATAGATTCAACGATCTTGGTAAAGTCTTCCCTTTTAACACTTGATATTTTCTTCATGGGGTTCTTTCCTGGTTCCTCAGACTCGACCCTAGAAAATTAGTGTAATGGTATCTCAACTTTAGGTACTTCTGCACATAACTCCCCATTTGCACCGATCTTTAAAAAGTTATCAAGATTGTCCAAATCTGTGATTTTGAGCCAGCTGGCAAATTTTACATCATCACATGATTAATAGAGATTATCAAGTGTCATGTATATCAATTTACGTAGCGCAACATATTCTTCAATATACATAGTTCTTTCTTGGGCCTTGTACATTATATTTCTCATTTCCTCCAGCATTGGGAGAAGATCACCTGCTAATGTTAAGAGTGTCCCTACATTACTTAGCCTTCGCAGCAGCTCAGGAAACTTTGGTTGCCCCACTTCTTCATGACTTGAGTTCATTAGACCAAGCAACGACTTATATTCTGAAAAAACTTGATGCGCTGGTCCATCCAAACAGATCCATCTGGTATCATTATCCTTAAGAAGCTTTTTCCCGTCAGTTAGTCCTTTGGAAAAGTGTTAAATTTACCTAAATTGTTTTGGACTTCAACAAAATTATTGGTAGATATCTTTGATTAAAAAATCAATTTTATGTACTGGACCATGTTTGATGACAACTCCAAAAGCTAGATTCATTATGTGGGCCATGCAGTGAATGGCAGTAACATAGGGTGCACAAGAAGTTTGTATCTTTGGACAAAGACTGCCCCTATGGCCTTGCATTACTGAAGCTCCATCCACTCCAACACACACCAACTTTTTGGAAATTTTCATGTCATCTATACCTCCATATTCAATTAGTGAACTCTTTACTAGTTCAAATAAATTTTCCGCTATCACATTATCCTTCATTTTAGCAACTATCAATAGATGGGGTTGGAAGACAAAATTGTGTATGGTATAAACATATATGCATACCTAGGAAGTATTATCTATTGATATAACTTCATCTAAATACAATGCAATAAATTTTAACTCTTCAATTTTTGCCTTTAAATCCTCTTTTTCAATCTCGGCAAGACAACTTTCCCATTCTCATCCACTGTTTACTGACCAGTGACTGTTAGAATAGTTACAAACTTTTTGAAAGTGTAATAAAGAACTCAATGATGGGTATTCTGTCATAGGATGCCCTCTACTCAAAATATAAAAGATAACACTTAACTTAACAACTTTTCCCATTTGTTTTACTTCCATTTCTTTTCCAAAAAAAGCTTTAATAGAGCCTTTAACTTCAACAGGGTTTGTCTGTATATTCTGCTGAAATTCAAATAATTTTGTATTCCTAACATACTGAGATTCCTCATTTGTTTTCCATCTTATCACTGATTTTTCAACTCCATATATGGTTTTGTTTTCGTAAACTTTACCCATATGCTTCTCTATGGTGTCAATTTTTAGCTGCAACCTCACTTCCTTCTTATTTATCTTGGTGCAAATCTTACATATGCATTCTACCACAGGTTCACCTTCAATTGGATTTTCCAGTGGTTCAATGAATGAATAATTTGACACCCATTCTATTTGAAAATTCCTCAACAGATCCCATATCCAATCTTTTTTATTCTCTATCCTTTTTTGAATTGTATTTTCTTTTATTCTTCCTTGCACCATCATCATCTCTCTCATTCTCAATCTCATCCAAGTCGATTATATCATTATGGCTACTCTTGGTATACCCTAAAAATCTTCTTCAAATTCATTGTGATCTGAGATATCAAGTTTTCCGACTTCTCCAATATGTCATGTAGGTTTAGGTTGTGAATCTTGTAAATCTAATTGTGATGAAGTAGCTTCCTAATTTTGGCTAGAAATATTTCCAACACCAAAGTATGATGATAAGGTTTTGAATTTTGATGGCTTGATTGTCCTCTCTTGTCTTTCCCCACATGCAGGAGCCTTACCCTTATTCTTGTTCGACATCTCCAACGAAAAAAGGCTACCAAAAAAATAATAAATTGTTGAAGAAGTGACAATAGACTATAATATATAAATATGATTCATTGGCTATAAAATCATGTCTGAGGTCTCCCTGGTGACCACAACATTGACCACTAAGTACTAACTGGTCCCCACTAAATAAGAATGAACTCAAAATTGCAGAGTCGTGGATAGATAGAGGTGAAACCTCAGGTGAAATCAAGAATCAGAATACACTTACCTTTGCCTCAATTGCAGTCATGAATACACTCACCACTCTAAAAATTCTATATCGCTCAAATAGAGACATCAGAACCAATCGAACCAAATTGTGTACAATAACCCTGATCTATGAATGTATTTATACCAATCCTTTTTGGCAAATTTGGCCGGAGGTATTAGGTATACAAATATTTGGCAAAGCCTGCATAATTATAACACATCTTATGTTATTTCTGAGACAATTATGGGTCATCCAATAACTTGCTATGATTAATAAAGTTGGCAAAATACGTCGGTTTGAGACACGCATTCGCAAAATGTCAGGAGAATTTGGGGCCACCTATAAATATATTTGTATAAAACCATTGGCAAATATAGGCCATCGATTTGGGGCCACTTTAAAATTGTAGGCGAATTTTTAAAATTTATTGTGTCCAAAAAATATATTCGATTAAAAATATTGTAGAATAAATGTAGAAAAATAATTAAATAGATGGGCGATGAACACGGGTATTCGACCTAATATTTATAAAGTCTGGGCAATTGGGCCAACCCAATATACAAAATATATTAGCCAAAACCCCAATTGTTGACGTGCAACATTCGTCGAATGGCAAATAATCGCCACTAAAATTATCGTTGGACCAAGATTTACACGGTTATAACAAGTAGGTTTCTTAGCTTTCTTAGCTGATTTGATTGGATCTACCTTTTGATCTTTCTATGTCTCCTTAGATTAAGATTTAGAGGACACTCCAATTTCAAATGTTCCTTCTCCTGGATAACCTAGACCAGTTGTGTCTCTATGTATTCTTTGGCTCTTCATTTTTTCATCGGGGTAAAAGCACAAAGTTCTATCACACTTTAGGATAAACGAGATGGTGTGGCCAAAACAATTCAGGCCAAACACTCATGGTGGCCAAGTGGCACCACATGACGTCGATGTGGCAAAGTAGGTTTGACTGTAACTAGTCTAGTTGAACTAGTTATGGCCAAAACTCCCTTAGTAAATATAAGAAAAATATGTTAGATTGATAAAGAATTGGTATGCATATATACAGGGGGTATTGACCAAACCTGTTCTGGTCAAAACTTCTTGTGTGGCATCCTAAGTGGTAGCCAAATCCAAAAAAAATTAGAATTGCAGAACTTCTGACTGCAACTAATTTCTCCATCAAAAATCAACTTTTGAATAAACTAAAATTATGTTCTCATATAATTTTTATTGTGTCCTGATTAGATCTAATATATTATAATTACAAAATACTACAAGTAGGTATTTTAACATTCGAGAAGACGCTAGTTCGGAAAAAGAAAAAAATAGTAAATCATATCCAAAAAAAATTATATGGTTCACTAGAGGAGACTG
Source organism: Thuja plicata (assembly GCA_018584345.1). NCBI lineage: Eukaryota > Viridiplantae > Streptophyta > Pinopsida > Cupressales > Cupressaceae > Thuja > Thuja plicata. The sequence goes on along the minus strand of MU226501.1, from coordinate 68,845 downwards.
TCCTCTTGGAGAATGTATAATTTTTTTTTTGATTGATAAATATTTGATAGGGAAAATAAGGCAGCAGATGAAAACTGTCAATTTTGGGTAAGTCAGACTTTGAATTGTTATAACTGAGAAATTATACATCAAAAATAGAATTTTCTTTTTGCATTCACTAGATATACATTTCATCTAAAACATATTTTTAAATCAGAAGAAAAAAAAATTATGTGCATATAGTCTTTTGGTGGGAGCTAGACCACCTGATTTGCAGTATTTTTCAGCAATTGAAAAATGAGCATTAAAAATTAAAAAATTATATCAATTCATATTAAAAAAAATTAAATAATAGGCATAAATTTCATCCATTTTTACACATTTCATCAGTTTACATCATCTTCAAATTCCAAACACAAATGCCACTTTTATGTCTTTGAAGTTGAACAGTTTTGGTGTTGTTAATCTTTTCATTTATAAAAGTGTGACACAAGTTTGTACTTTTACCCATCAAGATTTTGTGAGCTTTCATTATATTTCTTCAGCTTTTCATTTTCTTCTTTCTCATTTTTTAGTTATTTCTTCAATAACCCATTCATCTCTCTAAGCCTTTCATTCTCAGCTATTACTTGAAGATTCTCTGCAGTAGTATCCTGCATTTTACTATGATATAAAGAAAATTCTTGTCTTAGTTTGACAAGATCTTCATCTTTTTCCTTTAGGTCATCATCAACAATTTTCTTGGTAGCTTTTGCGGTCTTCTTTGCATTGGCGGCTTTTCCCTTTTCCTCAAGGACTTCACACATCCTAATAGACTAACATTCAAGCTCTCTTTTCAAATCAGCCACATTTTCTTTGAGACCTATGTTCTTAATCAACATATCTATAATTTCCTCCTCAGACTCTTTAGATGTACCTCCTTCATACAATTATTCTTTGTAGTCTTGGCTTTCACTCAATTGCTCAGTGAGTTCTCTCCTTTTGGCAAGTGACTTCTTTAGCTTTTCCTACAGCTAAATGATCATCTTCTTTTCATTCTCAAGTTGCATCTCATACCTATAACCCTCCATGATAGTGGATATTTTTCCCAAGTTGTTAGGCTTATCACCAAGAGGACCTATGCTCTAATACCAATTGTTGGAATCAATAGGTACTGAGAGGGGGGTGAATTAGTCCAAACAGATAGTAAACAAATTCAACCACTGGTCTAAATAACTATTGATATACTTTCCAAACTATGAAGCATATAATGGATGCAAATACATAAAAGAAAGTAATATCAAGCATCCAAAAATTCATCACACATGGCACAAATATTTTCACCTAGAAACCCTTGTAAGAGGGGAAAACCCATAGTGGGGATGACATCCACAAGCCTAATACTGCAGTAAATGAGTTTTCCCTATTAGGAGCTGCAAATACCCTTTCGGGGGGTTCACCATGTTAGGAGTGACTAGCACACTGTTAGGAGTACAATAAGATCAGCTATGGTCTACCTCGCTAGGGGATTTCAGACCTCAATAAAGAAGTTACCCTATTAAAGCATTTACAAAAATAACTTGTTAGAGTTCACCCAGTTAAGAAATTTTTCTTGCTGCAACTATTAGGGAACAACAAGATTAGTGGTCCGGATGTAGCACTAATTGCTTGTTAGATCCAATAAGTTCTTTGTACTTTGTAACTACTCTCTTCTCTTTGTCTATCAGCTTTATGATTGCAACCTCGAATTGAAATCACAAAACCCTAATTACCCACAATAACTCTTACAACTTCTCTCAACAAGTCACTGACACCATTGTCTCTAGCACTCCCACTTTGGTTTAAAATGTTTCCCAACCCTCTTCTTTGAGATTTCTTCCTCCATAATTTCAGTTCCCTATCGTAAGGAAAAGTATTGACATCATACATGGATGTATAGAGCCTGGAGCAATTTTAAAAATTCTTGTCTAGTTTGTTTCTTAGCTTTGACTTTAGGAACCCCAAAGCACTAAAAACTATCTCATCCTCCACCGACCCCATTATCATGGTCAAACATAAATCAACAAGCTTGGAAAATGTTGATATTGAATTAATCAACATTTCACTTTGAGCTAGAGTTTTCCAAAGCCTTATTACAGATCCATCTTCATGGGGGTTCCACTTAATATTATATTGTTCCCTCATTGTCTTTGAGAAATGGTTTGATTTATTTCTCAAATGAGATTCATCTAAAATTCCATTTAGAGTTACTCCATTGAACTCTTTGGTTTTGCAAAAATGATCTATCAAAGTTAACTTATCTTAGTTCAAAAATCTTTTGAATTGTTGATACTCCAATATAGAGGAAACACAATAGTCATGGATTCAAGTAGTTTGAATAGAGGGAATCTTTCTCTAATCTATGAGGAAAGATCATAGGCAATGTGCTTCACAAAAGCAGTTATAGACTCAATGATCTTGGTAAAGTCTTCCCTTTTAACACTTGAAATTTGCTTCATGGGGTTCTTTCCTAGTTCCTCGAACTCGACCATGGTAAAGTAGTGCATTGGTATCTCAACTTTGGGTACTTCTGCACATAACTCCCCATTTGCACGGATCTTTAATAAGGTATCACGATTGTCCAAATCTACAATTTTGAGCCAGCTGACAAATTTTACATCATCACATGATCGATAAAGATTATCGAGCGTCATGCATGTCAATTTACGCAGTGCAACATATTCTATAATATACATAGCTCTTTCCTAGGCCTTGTTCATTATATTTCTCATTTCCTCTAGCATGGGGAGAAGACCTGCTAAAGTTAAAAGTGTCTCTACATTACTTAACCTTCGCAACAGCTCAGAAAATTTTGGTTGCCCTACTTCTTCACGACTTGAGTTCATTGGACCAAGCAATGACTTATATTATGAAAAAACATAATGTGTTGGTCCATCCAAAGAGATTCATCTGGTATCATTATCCTTAAGAAACTTGTTCCTGTCGGTTAGTCCTTCAACAAAGTGTTGAAATTCCCTGAAACATTTCAAACTTTGACAGAAGTATTGGTAGATCTCTTTGATTAAAACTTCATTTTTTTATACTAGAGCATGCTTGCTGACAACTCCAAAAGCTAGATTCATTTTGTGGTCCATGAAGTGAATGGAAATAACATAGGGTACAAAAGAAGTTTGTATCTTTGTGCAAATACCACCCCTGTGGCCTTGCATTACTGAAGCCCCATCCGCTCCAACACACACCAACTTTTTGGCAATCATCATGTAATCTATACCTCTATATTCAATTAGTGAAATCTTTACTAGTTCAAATAAAATTTCCATTGTTGCATTATCCTTCATTTTAGCAACAGTTAGTAGATGAGGTTGGCACACAAAATTGTGTATAGTATAAACATGCATGCATACCCAAGGAGTATTATCTAATATTGTAACTTCGTCTAAAGACAATGAAATAAATTTTAACACTTCAATTTTTGCCTTTATATCCTCTTTTTAAACCTCGGCAAGACAACTTGCCCATTCCCATTCATTGTTTACTGACCAGTGATTCTTATGATAGTTACAAACTTTCAGAAAGTGTAATAAAGAACTCAATGATGGGTAGTCTATCATAGGACTCCCTCTGCTCAAAATATAAAAGACAACACTTAACTGAACAAATTTTCCCATTTTTTCTACTTCCATTGCTTTTCCAAAAAAAGCTCCAATAGAGCCTTTAACTTCAACAGACTTTGTCTATATATTATGTTGAAATTCAAATAATTTTGCATTCCTAACATGCTGAGATTCCTCCTTTATTTTCCATCTTATCACTGATTTTTCAATTCTATCTATGGTTTTCTTTTCGTAAACTTTACTCATATGCTTCTCTATGGTGTCAATTTTTAGTTGCAACCTCTTTTCCTTCTTATTTATCTTGCTACAAATATTACATCTGCATTCCACCAGTGCCTCACCTTCGATTGGATTTTCCACTGGTTCAATGAATGGATACTTTAACACCCATTCTATTTGAAAATTCCTCGACAAATCCCACATCTAATCTTTTTTTATTCTCTATCCTTTTTTGAATTGTATTTTCTTTTCTTCTTCCCTACACCATCATCATCTCTGGAATTCTCAGTCTCATCCAAGTTGATTATATCATTATGGCTACTCTAGGTATTTACTTGAAAATCTTCTTCAAGTTCATCGTGATCTGAAATATCAGGTTCGCCAACTTCTTCAATATGTCGTGTAGATTCGGGTTGTGAATCTTGTAAATCTAATTGTGATGAAGTAGCTTCCCAATTTTGGCCAGAAACATTTCCAACACCAAATTATGATGATAAGGTTTTGCATTTTGCTGGCCTGAGTGGCCTCTCTTGGATTTCCCCACATGTAGGAGCCTTACCCTTATTCTTGTTCGACATCTCCAATGAAATAAAGGCTGCCAAAAAAATGTTAACTTGTTGAAGAAGTGATAATAGACTATAATATATATAAGTATGATTCATTGGCTATAAAATCATGTATGAGGTCTCCCTAGTGACCACAACACTAAGTACTAATTGGTCCCCACTAAATAAGAATGAACTCAAAATTACAGAGTCACAGACAGATAGAGGTGAAACCTCAGGTGAAATCAGGAATCAGAATACACTTACCTTTGCCTCAATTACAGTCATCAATGCACTCAATAGTCTGAAACTTCGCTATCGGTCAAATAGATATTGAGAACCAACTGAACCAAATTGTGTACAATAACCCTAATCTATGAATGTATTTATACCAATCAATTTCGGTGAATTTGGCAAAAGGTAATAGGTATATAAATATTTGGCGAAGCCCACGTAATTATAACATGTCTTATGTTATTTATGAGGTGATTATGGGTCATCCAATAACATGTTACGATTAATAATGTTGGAAAAATGTGTCAGTTTGAGACACGCATCCGCAAAATGTCAGGCAAATTTGGGGCCACCTATAAATATATTTGTATAAAACCATTGGCGAATAAGTCATCAATTTGAGGCCGCTTTGAAATTGTAGGTGAATTTTTAAAATTTACTGTGTCCAAAAAATATATTTGATTGGCAATATTGTAGAATAAATGTAGAAAATTAATTAAACATATGGGCGATGGGCCCGAGCATTCGACCCAATATTTATAAAGTTTGGGTGATTGGGCCAACCCAATATACACAATATATTCAGCAAATCCCCGGTCGTCAACATGTGACATTTTCCAAATGGCGAATAATTGCCACTAAAATTATCGTTGCATGTAATCCAACTATTATTAATGGATAGATAATTTTAGTAAATCAGATCTAGGTAGGTATGTGTTAGAATCTTATAGGCTCACAATGGAAATGAACCAGGGGTGATCATAATTGTATAAGAATAGGATAGATTAGTGGAAAGAAATCAATTTTAAATTAAATAAGTATTACAAGTGAATGCAAACCATCACTATGATGTTTGACAAAGGGGCTCAATAGTACCTTAAACATATTTTTTTTCATAATTTTAACCAAGTCGGGGAAATCAAATGAATTTAGAGGGGAAAGAAAAGAATCAATAGATACTCCATCAGTACCCAAATTAGCAAGACAGTCAGGTAATAATTTACCTTTTCTAAAAGTATACAGAATGTAGCATTCAGGGATTGAATCTAGTAAAGACCAAACTTGATGCAATATGTATTGGATTGACCAATTATACATGGTGTTTAATACAGGAATTGGTAATAATGGTTGAATCACCTTCCACATGTAACTTAGATATAGATAGAGATTTTGCAAGTTCCAATCCAAAAAGCAAGGCTAAGTTCTCAACTTTTTTATTAGTACCCAAAGGGAGAGAAGAAGATTTGGCTGCAACCACATGTTCTTTAAAGTCTCTAATGACAATGCCATAACCAAAACTACCTGGGTTTCCCCTAGAAGCCCCCATCAAAGTTGATTTTATAATGCCCCTCACTTGGGGGGATCCACCTAGTTTGTGCTCGAATTAGAAAAGCCTTGGACGAACATAATGGAGCAGGAAGATGAGGTAAAAGAAAACCCTTCCAATGTTGAATAACATAGCTATCCCAAGGGGAAAATACAACTTTACCCTTATATTTTCTCACTGTAACATTAGAAAGTTCAACAATTGATCTTTTTAACCCTTCTAGAACTTAAGATATTGGAGATGAAATATGTCTAAAAATTCTCTTATTTCTCTCCCACCAGGTGGCCTATATTACAGAAGTAGGGATGCACATCCAAAGGCATGAAAGCATTGATTCAAGATGTAAAATTGGCCATGACCGGAATAAATCCCAAAGTGAATTAGGTAGTGGCATAGAAAAAATAAGTTCATTGAGAATAGAATGCCAACAATGTTGGGCAAAAGTGTAATTTAAGAGGAGGTGATATGTTGTTTCCACTTCTTGCTATCATAGCACACAATTAAAAGGATTATAAATGTTTAATCTATGAAGATGATCACTAGTTAAGATCTGAATTTTTAATGCGAGTCGTGCAAAGCATCCTACTTTTGGAAAAATTGTTATTCCAACGAACTTGAAGGCATGATGTGTGGTCTGATTATACTAATTGTGTTGAAGAGCTGAGTATCCTTGCTTAATAGAGTATTTTCCATCTTTAGCCAGAGCCCAAAAGAAGCAATTTGGTTTATTGGTCATGAAGACATTCCTTTCATCTAGTAACTGTTTGAAAGAAGTAGCCTGATTGTGGGAAATGGGAAGAGATGAGGGATATTTCCAAATAACCTAACCTGTGAATCTATATATATTTGAAACATAATTGTAAAAGGATTTTCCCCAAGCTTGGATCACTATGGTGGAGAAGTCCTTTAAAGAATCAATAGTTGCAGGGGGAACCATTCAAAGAATAGAACCAAAAGTTTACACCCTCCCCATTATGAACTTCCCAAGATATGGATGAGGTAATAACTCCCCAAGAAGCCATCATGAAATCCTAGATGATAGATCCATTTGGCGGGTCAAGGAAAGTGAGAACCCTAGGGGTTCCAAACTATCCAGATATTTTTCTTGTAATAGTTGACACCATTTGGAAGAAGGTTTGTCATACATTTGCCAAATTAGCTTGGCACCAAAAGCCCTATTCCTTTTGGTAATATTGTGAAGACCAATACCTCCTATTTTCAAAGAGGTTAACATGTCATAAATAGAAACTAAAGGTACTTTATTTTGTCCATTCATATTTATTGACCAGAAAAAAGTATGGATTAATTTTTCAATCTGAGAAATGATACCTTTAGGGGCTTACAAAATGGAGAGGTAATAATTTGGAATGGCAGAATGAACAGTTTTAATGAGAAAAATTCTACCCGGAAATGATAACCATCAAACCTTCCAAGCACTTATTCTATTTCTAATATGATCAATAATACATTTCCAATAGGAGGGTTTGTTAAATCCCATAAAAAAGGGGACACCAAGATAAGTAGAAGGAAAACAATCAAGGGGGAAACCAAGCAGTTGAACTATTCTTTGAGTGGTCAATTGGGACGTGTTAAAAGCATAGATTTTGGATTTATTTGCATTGATACATTGTCTCAAAACTTGTGTATATATATCAATAACTTTCTCCATGTTTAGCGCTTCTTGGAAAGTAGATAATCTAAAAAGTAATGTATCATCAGCAAAAAGAGAATGAGTTATGGACAAAGATATACCCACAATATTGATACATTTCCACAATCCCCTATGATTAAAAGAATTGATAATTCTACTAAGGGCTTGTGCCATGATGACAAACAAAAATGGAGAAAGTGGGTCACCTTAACGGACTCCTTGGGAAGAGGCAAAAAAACTTGCTAGAGCCCCATTAATGAGAACAGAAAAATGTGCACCTGAAATACATGCTTTAATCCATTTACACCATCTATTGGAGAAACCCAACTTGTGAAGGACTAAGAGGAGAAAATCCCAATTCAATTTATCATATGCCTTCATCGTATCTAGTTTAACAAAAAAGGCTACAATATTATGTTATTTAATGGTGTGAAGGGTTTCATGGGCTATTATCACTCCCTTAGTAGTTTCTCAACCAGGAACAAAGCCCCCTTCTTCTGGAAAAATAATTTTTGGAATAATAGGTTTAAGTCGTAGATAAATAGCCTTTGTGATAATCTTATAGATGGTATTACAAAGAGAAATAGGTCGAAAATCAGCAAAAGAATAAGGATCATTAACCTTGGGTATGAGGGAAAGATTTGTGGTATTTAATTCTTCAAAATGGAAACATTTTTCCTAGATTCTTCAAAAACCTCAAGTAGGTCAAAACAAATGACTTCCCAACATTTCTGTAAAAATAGAGTTGTGAACCCATTAGGGCCCGAAGCCTTATTTGGAGGCATATAAAATACCACAACACATATTTCACGAAGAGTGAATGGGGCCATGAGATCCAAATTTTCTTGTTGAGAAATCAATGGGGGAATGAAATCCAAAAGGTGAGAAGGGGGGATCCTAAGGTGGGGGGAGAAAATATATTTGGTGTAGGAGCACCCTAGAACTTAGGGTTCCATAAAGGTCCTAGTGGCCTCTAGATCTTGTTAGAATAAAAGGTTTCACATTGGACTTCTTTTGTAAGACCTAGTTCCAAGATTGGCATTTTATAAGCCCTTGGTCAACTATTTGTCAATGATTGTCAAAAACCTAAATTATAGGGTTTTTTCATTTTTTTCATGTTTTGATCCATTAGGGATCACAAAATAAAGGTTTGGACCAAGTTTGGTCACCTAATATTCAAAATTGCTCAAAAAGTTGTCAAGCAACTTTTGAGCAACATTGACAACTTTTTGTTAAAACTTGTAAATCAACTCCCAAATGGCTAGTTAGTTCAAACATGAGATTTAACCATTAGGAGTGCCTAAAAAATCCCTCATAGGTGGGTGTTAAGCTGATATGATGTAATTTTTGGCATTAAATTAAAAAAAACTATTTTTTTGCATTCTCGAGGAACAATCAGTTTGTACGGACAGGTACGAAAGCATTTGACAGAAAGACTAGCTGATTAAGGTAGCCCCATGTATTATATTTCTTATTCACTTAGTATCATGGTCTAATACTCTTTCCATTGAGAGTTATCTTATTTTTACGCCTCCTGCCCTGGATTGCAGGCCCTAAATCAGGGTTTCATTTGTAATTGTGTTTTCTCTTCGATTCCACCATGGGAATCTAATTCCCCTTGGTGGAATTCAAGAATTGTAAATGTACTTTAATAATATGCTTGATGGGTTTTTCAAAGTGCAGAGAGACGGGCTTTCCATGATGCCCTAGGTGTACATGTTCATGTGTGCACCATTCACTGAATTAGGACAGTCTACATAACTTATGTTTGGGGATTGATCAAGACCCCAAAATCGGTGTGGGAGACCCTTATGCATTCCCTCACATGATCCAAGTATTTTTTTTGGCATTGGATGCAAGGAAAGAACACTTATAGTGTAAGTATAGACCTAATTAGGCTTAATTGCAGTACCATTTTTGTGTATTATCATGCTTTCCTTTCATCTTCATGTTTTGGTGCTTAAGTATAATGTCTTAGGCCATAAAGGGTATTTGAATCCCTAATTTTTTCAAGGGGTTATGTGGAAGTATTTTTTTTAAGAGAAAAAATCCTTCGAGAAAAGGCTACAAGCCAAAAGGAGGGTTTCCAAAGCAAATATGTTCAAAAGGTTGCATGTGTTGAATAGGATCATGGAATCCTTGTCTTAGGGACATAAATATGACACATCCTTGAGTGTAGGTCACCCCTAGTCCTTGGAGTCATTTCATGGGGTATTATTGATAATTTGGTATAAGTGTAATATAGCCAATCATTGGGAATTGGTGTTCTAGGCTTGGTGGAACCTAGTGAGTAGGTTTCCCTATGGGTAGTGGGTTGTGATAACCTAGATCCAAGCCATTCCTACACTTTTCATAAGTGTAGGGCACTTTTTCCTCTTGGAGTTGGGGTATTTAAGGATACATTGTCTTTTAGAGTCCTTTTGTGGCTTCTGGCTGTCCACTCTGCATCAAGTGGTATCAGAGCTATGTCTGCTCTTGAGGATGAAGAGATATCTTCAAGGGTCACAAACATTGAACTAGAAAATATGGTGGGATAATAGAGGGCAGCGAATGCATCCTTAACTAGGAGGCTTCAAGAATTGGAGAGCAAGATAGAGAGGGGAAAAGAAGACACTTCTAGTGGTGAAGAAGGGAGTGAAGAGGAAGATGACACCCCTAATTAGGATATGAACATTCCTACAGACTAGAGACTCCTCATAGATGCCTTGAAATCTATGGGAAGAAGAACCATGGATGAGAAGTTGGATTTACCAACTTTCAATGGGAAGATGAATGCAGATTTGGCTTTGGACTGGATTGAGGCCTTAACAAGATTCTTTGAATGTGAGGACATGCCTGAGAAGAAAAGAGTAAAAATGGCAAGATCTAACTTGAAGGGGGAAGCCCTAACTTGGTGGAACTTCATCCAAACAGATAGGGTGAAGAATGGGAGAAGTATGATTACTTCGTGGAACAAGATGATAGCATTGATTAAAGAGACATATGTGCCTGAAGATTATGGGGTGCAACTCCATAGAAGGAAGAAAAACTTAAAGAAAAAAGACATGGATGTAGGCTCATACACCGAGGAGTTCTTGAAACTATGCATGAAGACAAATGCAACAAAGGATGAGGAAGAAAAGTTAGCAAGATACATGAATTGTCTTAAGGTATCCATTCAAGAAGAACTTATCCTACACTACCCTACATCAGTAAACAAATGTTACCAAATGGCACTCAAGGTAGAGGAGAAGTGGAAGAGAAAGAAATATTTTGGAAAGGGAAAGAACAATGATGGTGTAAATAATTTTAGAGGCAGAGGTACCTCTTGGAATAGAGGACAATATAGTAGCAGCAGCAGCAGGACCCCTGACCAAGGCCAAGGAGACAAAGAAAATGGTGAACCAAATTTCAGAGGGAACTTCAGAGGAAGGAGACCCTTCAATAGAGGGAGAAAAAATATAGGAAGAGGTAATGGACCTCTAAGATGTTACTACTATAACCAACTTGGACACCATGCAGGGAGATGCCCCGAGAAAAGGAACAACAACAATTAGGGGGAGAGAAGGACACAACTCATCCAAGAAGATAGACAAGAAGATAATGCAAAGGATCTAGAACTAGAGGAAGGAGCATGTCTGATGATGAGGCAAGTCTTGCTTCAAGTACCAAAAAACCAAGAACCTCCTCAAAGGAAGAACCTCTTCAGGACAAAGATCAAATGCAAGGGAAAGGTATGTAATCTTTTGATAGATTTTGGTTCAACTAAAAATTTAGTATCTCTTGAAATGGTTCAAAAGTTAAATCTTCCTAAGAAGCCACACCCCTTCCCCTACCATGTCTCTTGGCTGCCCAAAGGTCAACAAACTTTAGTAACTGAACAAGCATGGGTAGAATTTTCTATTGCAAACTTCAAAGATAACGTACTATGTGATGTTGTGTAAATGGATGTTTTTCACATTCTTCTAGGTAGGCCTTGGCAATATGATGTGGATTCCACACATCATTGTAGGAAGAACACCTACTCCATCACCATAAATGGGGAAACTTTCACTATGAATCCCCTGCCTGATCCTAAAATAGAGAAAGAACCCACTATCATCACCTTGGGTGAAAAGGAAATGTTGCAAGTATTGAGGGAACCTAAGACTGAAGCCCTTGTCCTAATCTCTAAACCCACGGATAGCATAAGATCTAATGACAAGGATCCAATACCAAATGAAGTCAAAGAACTGTTAAATAAACGCAGTGATATCACTACTAGTGACTTTCCCACAAGCCTCCCTCCCTTAAGAGATGTCAGTCATCAAATAGATCTGATATATGGCTCCTCCTTACCAAATAAAGCACCTTATAAGATGACCCCTACCCAAAATGCAGAGATTGCAAAACAAATCAATGAATTGCTTGAAAAAGGACTGATTCAAATGAGCCTTAGCCCATGTGTTGTCCCATCATTTCTAGCACCCAAGAAAGATGGCAAATGGAGGTTATGTACAGACATTAGGACCATCAACAAGATCACCATAAGGTACAGATTTCCCATCCAAAGAATGGAGGACTTACTAGAGCAATTGGGAAATGCATGTAACTTCATTAAAATTAATTTAAAATTAGGATATCACCAAATCAGAATAAAACCAGAGGATGAATGGAAGACTGCATTTAAAACAACTCAATGCCTTTTTGAATGGTTGGTAATGTAATCTGGGCTGAGAAATGCCTCAAGCACATTCATGAGACTCATGAATGAAATTTTTATTGACTTTATTGGAAAATTTGTAGTCATATATCTTGATGACATTTTAATATTCATTCATAGCAGGGAAGATCGTCTTGACCATGTTGAACAGGTTTTGAGGAGACTTCATCAACACAAGTTAGTGATTAACTTGGAAAAGTGCATGTTCGTGTAGAAGGAACTTATGTTCCTAGGGTTTGGCATCTCACAAGGCACCCTAAAAATGGACCCTGAGAAGGTTCAAGAAAATTTCAACTACCCTCCACCAAAGAACCAAGGTGATGTTAGAAGTTTTCATGGTCTTTCCACTTTTTACAGGAAATTCATAAAAAAATTCAGTCGTGTTTGTGCACCTATGTTGGACACTATTAAAGGTGGTAAGAATATTAAGTTTACATGGACTAAAGAGGCTAATGATGCTTTCCAATACCTCAAGAATAGGGTATCTCAATATCCCATCTTAACTCTTCCTGATTTCAACAAAGTGTTTGTTGTGGAGACAAATGCAAGCAATTTGGCAATAGGTGATGTCCTGTGCCAAGAAGGTAAGGTTGTGGCATTCTTTTCTAAAAAATAAATGATGCAAAGAAGAAATACTCTACTTATGATTTAGAGTTATATGTCATGGTTCAAGCACTTAAAAAATGGAGACATTATTTTCTCCCAAAAGAATTTATAGTCTTTACTAATAACCATGCATTCAGTTTCTTCAATACTCAGGACAAACTAGGGGTTAGACATGTAAAATGGATGGAACAATTGCAGGCTTACACATTTAACATAAAGCACAAACAGGTACTATCCAACAAGGTGGATGATGCACTAAGCAGAAGGGTTGGATTAATTGAAGAAGTTCAACTTTAGAGTGTGGGCATTGACTCACTCCAACACCTATATGCAGGAGATCCAAATTTTGGAGAGGCTTTTGAAGTGTGCAAAAATATGACAGGTTAGTATCATACTAATTTTTTTGACTTTTTGATACAGAATAATCTTTTGTTTAAGGGGGCTCAGTTATGCATCCCTAAGTGTTCCATGAGAACAAACATAATCAGAGAAAAGCATTATGGTGGCATGGGAGGTCACTTCAGAATAGACAAGACCATAGACTTGGTAAAGAGAACTTATTTTTGGCCAAAATTGGCTAAGGATGTTAGGAAATTTGTTGAATCATGTTCCATCTGTCAGCAAGCTAAGGGAGTATCCACAAATCAAGGTTTGTATCAGCCTTTGCCTATACCAACTAGACCATGGGAGTCCATCTCCATGGATTTTTTAATGGGATTACCAAGAACAAAATAGGGTTATGATAGCATTTTTTTCGTAGTGGACATATTTAGTAAAATGGTGCATTTTGTTCCTTGTAAGAGCACAAATGATGCTTCACACATAGCACACTTATTCTTCAAAGAAGTGGTTAGAATCCATGGCCTACCCCAAACAATAGTTTTTGACAGAGATGTAAAGTTTCAAGGTCACTTTTGGAGGACACTTTTCAAGAATCTAGGCACCAATCTGACCTACAGTTCAGCATACCACCCACAAATAGATGGGAAAATGGAGGTGGTAAATAGGTCTCTTGGCAAACTCTTAAGGTGCCTCACAAAATAGTACACCCAAAGTTGGGATATGATACTTCCCCAAGAAGAATTTGCCTTTAATGACTCTTTGAATAGGTCCACAGGCAAGACACCTTTCCAAACTGTCTATGGCTTACATCCTAAGGGCCCTCTAGACTTGGTAGACTTACCTTCAGATTTCAGAGTGAGTGCACAAGGTGAGGACCTAGCAAATCTAATCACCAAAGTTTAGACAGAAGTGAAAGACACCTTGCAACAGTCCACCATGAAATACAAAGCACATGCAGATAAAAAGAGAAGAGAGATTCATTTCCAGATTGGAGATAAGGTATGGGCATACCTAAGGAAAGAGAGACTACCTAAAGGCAGGTATTCAAAACTACACATGAAGAAATTTGGTCCATGCACCATCCTCAACAAAATGGGTGAAAATTCCTATGAGATATCCCTTCCTCCTACCCTATTGATATCTCCTATCTTTAATATTGTAGATCTAACACCTTATAAATGTGTTTCAAATATGATAAATCTGCAAGATCCGCAAAGTGAGGAGGATGGAGGAGAGTATGTCACAAACCTTCCACAAAGAAAAATAGTGGAGTTGGAAACAATCCTGGAGTCCAGAGTGCTGAAGAAAACAAGGAACCAGAAGCATATGCAATACCTAGTCAAATGGAAATGACTCCCTAACATTGATGCTACCTGGATGACAGAAGAACAAATTAAGCAACATGGCATCACTATTGATCAGTTAACCTCAAGTGGTAACTTGAGTTCAAAACCTCATGGGGATTATGGTGCAGGATAACCCTAGAACTTAGGGTTCCATAAAGGTCCTAGTGGCCTCTAGATCTTGTTATAATAAAAGGTTTCACATTGGACTTCTTTTGTAAGACCTAGTCAGGGATAACTTTAAGAAACCCGCTACTAGGAAAAAGTGTAAAATCCTTGCGAATCGTACATTAAATTAGGGGAAATTTTTTATTGATGATGGCTAATTTTTTTTCCAAATTAGGAAAATAATATAAAGGCGTAGGCAATTTTTTCCCTCCCGAATGAAAATTCCATAAAATCCTGGCGAATTATAAATTAATGGGGGGAAAATATATAATATATGAGGCAAATTATTGTCTTGTGAAGGTAAAAAAAATATTTGTACTAGCGATTTTTATGTGTTATTTTAAAATATATTTATTTTATTGGCTAATCTATAGTTAATTATGGGGAAAATAAATATTTTATTTGGCGATTTTCAAAAGATGGGACTCGTGAATGTGTCATGTGGGCCAACGCCAACTAATATTAAATATCTTATTTGAGACTATTTGATTATCCTAGATCAATGGCTGAGGTTTAATCTCGACCCAATTTTGGCCCAATTTCATGAAGGAAACAAAGTTTTCCAAGAAGTCACTCGAATAATGACACGTAACATAGTAATTAATGCAACGTTCATCAAATATCACTTTTATTTGTTGTGAATATAACTTATCATACATTGGACACATAACCTAATTAGATATTGTTAAATGTATTATTTGAGACCATTTGATCATCATAGATCAATGGCTGAAATTAAATTTTAGGCTGAATTTCGGAAGGAAACCGACTTCTGCAAGAAGTCACCGGAATGATGACAGGTATCAAGCTTAAAAAGTGCACCGTAACCATGATCATTGATTACTACTAGTTATTTGTTGACGTGGACAGTGGATAGTGCAACTGCAACTTGTAACTCATAACTTGAAAAGAAATAAATCCCTTGTCAGTGACATTCTTTAACTGCCATCTTTAACTGTCAATAGTACACATGCATTTATCAAAAAATTTATGGGAAAGATTTACATTTAGATATGAAAGATGAAGGACAGTTGATTTAAATCTCTCACACGCATAATACAGATAATGCATTTATGGAAATTGCATTAAATAAGATTAAAGAAAAAGTAATTATTAATGGCTAAGTATCTGTGATCACTACTATCAATCAAGGGGTCGGGTCTATTTAAAGAGAATATGGATTCTTTCTTCTTCATTTTTATTTTGGTAGATTAAGAGTCGGAGTTGCCAGTGGTAGAAATTGTGCCTTTGGTTTTAAGGTTTAGGTTTTTAGGTCTTTAGGCTTTCAAGAATTAAAGATGGATACACCAATCCATTTGAGATGCACATCACCACATGACCAGAGGTCCTTTTTGGGCAATGTCTCGGAAGAAATCCTCACTTTCGTTTGTAGGGAGGTTGGTGACGAGTCTTTTATAAATTTTGTTGTGTTGATGTTATTGGGTCGAGAGTTCCTTGAGAATGTCAACAGATACCACATCTACACAGACATTACATCCTGGTTTTTTGCGTCTCTCCTCGACCTCGGAGGACAGAAGGTGGATATGTAAATGTTGTTGAGGAAAGTTTTTAAACATAAATTCCTGAAGGATGGTGTCAATGTTGTTGTTTTTGCAGAATTAGGGGTGGGGATCCCTTGGCCAAGAGATATACACAAGTTGTTGGCGTTGGGCAGTAATGTGGCCAGACAACCCAATCTGTTGAACCTCAATGATGAGAAACTAACGCGGCACAGGAAATGGGCACGACTTGGGAGGGATTTTCTTCAGAAATGGTTTTACCTTGATGAATTCGATGAGTCAGACTACACATGGCTTGATGAATTCCTAGAGATTATCCTCTCTGGAAAATTCTACTCAGACGAAAGGGAAGATGAAAATCCCTGATTCCCTAGTTTACCCATTCCCGTTGCCCTAGTTTTTTGACAATGGACATGCAAAGTTTCACTTTTTTTATACCGATAAGAAGTTGCCTAGTAGGTTTCTATTTTTACTGTACGATGTTAAAAAAAAATTGAAAAAAAAAAATTCCAAGTTCATTTCAAATTTCTTTTTATGGGTACAAAAAATGATTCTTAAGACTTAGACTTCTCTGTGATTACAATATTTTAATTAGTTTCTTTACCTATGTATTAGACATTTAAGTATATGCTTAAGCGATGGATTAGTACTTCCATTCTTTAAATCTGAAAACTGAGATTATGAATTTTTAAAATGATTAAGTTTCTTTATCAGTCCAGAGCAAGTTTCTATTTTTAATTTTCCAATGTGTCATATCGATGTATGATTATAAGATAGAAATAATTGAATTAAAATCTAAATCTGACTACACTGTAAAACTAAACATTTAATAAAATGTATTAAATGTAATAACTAATAAGCTGAAGTTTTAATTTAAAATGATTAAGTGACACTCACACATGTCCTAGTCACATCAAATGACAAGCCAAAATTTAATGGGACCCGTAATAGTGCGACAGTGCCAGAGACCGTTAGATGAGCACAGATCAACGGTGTGCGGTGTATTTCGGGCCGAAAGGGAAAAGAAACCCCATTTTTGCAAACCTATTCTGAAATAATGTAAATGAACTCAAATCATAGTCATATAATAAGTGTCACTTACCTTTGCCTCAAATTAAAATGCAGCAATGTAGTCGCGACTCGCCAATGCAGTATTGACTTTGAGTATACAGTTCCACTCAATAGTTTGAAACTTTTGAAACTTCGCTACGATCAAATATAGAGATATCATAGAGATATCAAAATGTTTTTATACTAATCCTTATTCATAAAATTTGGTGGGAGGTATTAGGTATACAAATATTTGGGCAAGCCCGCGTAATTATAACATGTCTTTTGTTATTTTCGAGGCGATTATGGGTCTTCCAATACCTTCCCATGATTAATAAATTTGGCTACATTACGTCGGTTAGAGACACACATCCGTAAAATTCCAGGTGAATATAGGTCGTCGATTTGGGGTCACTTAGAAATTATAGGCAAATGTTGTAAATTTATGGGGACCAAAATTTATATTCCATTAGGGATAATGTGTAAGAAATGGAAAAATTAAATAAACCGATGGGCGATGGGCCCAGGATTTGGGTCAATATTAATAAATGTTGGGCGATAGGGTCAATCGAATATGTGAAAAATATTCGCCAATTCCAGGGTCGCCGACATGCGACATTCGCCAAATGGCGAATAATCGCCACTACAGTTTTCGCTGGCAAGGAGGGGAGAATATTGGTGTAGTTTTCTTAGATAGTGCTCAAACCTTGAATGTACCAAATATTTTTACCAATGGTAGGGGTCAACAAAATCTTAGAATGGAGGAATCATACACCTTGGGGGAGTGGATAGTTAATGAAGAGATGAGTTTCATTGAATGTTCTTGGCATAAAAAATTCAAATATGATACTGAGGATTTGCAGGGTACACAAGTGGCTATACAAGATAAAACAAGCATGGAATTTGATGATCTTATATTCAACATCCAAATATCTCCTATTAGAAATCTGGCGAGCTCCTTTGAGGAGGAAAGAGAGGCTAGAGAAGGATTTATTTCAGATACTAAGTTTACTTCTAATGAGGAATGAGGGTGTTGTGAAGATCTTGATCTGAACACAAAAGTGGGTATTTTAGAGAAAATAACTCTATCTCAGACCACAACAAAGAAAAAAAATGTAGGGTAGTAGAAAAGAAAAAGTGAGGTTGGTAAGTACACAAAGATGGGGGACCAAAAAGATGTCAATTATTTTCTGGTCCCCCAAAAATGATAGGGCGTATGCCCTATTTGAAAGTAAACACAAAAAATAGTAACTTCAAATGCCATTTTTCATTTCCAGTCACGAGTCAAGAAGGGTTTGGAGTTGTGGTATGGTGAATGTCATTCTTGGAGCAAATTTTCATTCGTGGGTTTATTAGATTGTATCAAAAGTATCTCCACCACGTCAAGGAGGTCAAGAAGGCAGAAGAAGTAAGTCAATTTACAACCAATGCCTCTTTTTTATTGAAATTTAAGTTTAATTTGGGTTTTAAATCAAATTGTGTTCTCAAAACCTCTTTTATTAAAATTTAATTAGGGTTTTAAAATAAATTTTATTTTAATTTCTAGGAAATAATAACCCCCCTAAACCAAACCCTCCACCATCTCCTTATGAAGAAGTTAATGAAGAGACTAACAAATAAAATTAGCCTAACCTCCTCCATCAACCCAGAGACCTCCGCCTAGCACAAGATAATTTGATTAACCAAATAGAAACTAGCAAAAATGAATTAGAAGCTTTGATTGGGAGGTTGAAATAATATATTGATACAAATCCTAGAAGGGAAACACATGAAAAATCATTGGAATCAATCTTGACCCACTTAGGCTCAGTTAGTGGGCAACTTCATCTATGGTCAAACATATGAGATGAGAAAAAATAATATTGTGCTGATAAATTATCACACTGTGATATTAAAAATAATAAAATAATAAAAGATGAGCTTTGTAAGCTATTTATGGATCCTAAAAAAAATGAAACTCTCAAGTGTAGTAGTAGGAAAATCCATATCCATTGGTGTCGCCACAAAGAAATAAAAAAGAAGGATAGATGGTGGATGGTTTTTGATATCCCTCCTTGTAACTATCATGAGGTTCCCTTATATTTTTTGAGGAAAATTTATTGTGATTTTGTCCTCATGGAGTTCCCAAATTATTTTGACTTTCTAGAATGTCAGGGTAGAGGCGAGGGGTCATCGTATGATAGACCGGGGGCCCAGCGTGACCCTACCAGAGTTAAGGTTCCCACTGGAAAACCACATGTCAAGCATGTTAGTGTTCCTTCCATTGTAGAGGTAGACACACTAGGCATGATTAGTGCTCTGACACAGACTCTTGTATAGTGTGCCCATCCTTAAATCGAGAGTAAGCATGGTTAGTCTTCAGGGGCCCATATTTGTCAGTCATGCGGATCCTTATGCACAAATGGTAATGTTGATGTACATGTATATGATGATGGAATAATACCTGATCATTTTCTCATTGTGACATTTGGCATTAAATTCATTTGATTATATTTAATCTATAAATAAATGAATAACTAATTAGTATCTAATGATTGTGATAAAAATTCAGGGTCAGAGTGTCTGTGGCAGTGGTAGTGCTCTTCGGCCCCCTTTTACATGATGTCCTCAAGTCCATAGGTATGTATCTAATAAAGCATTACAACTATCACATGTGATTATTATGTAATTATATGAATAGTTGTCTCATAACTTATTGTGCATGTGGATTAGTTTACTTTTTCACCCTCGACATTCGCACCACACAACTAAGTAAATCACGCCACTTTGACAGGGGTATCTTTATTTTCATGTTAATTTGATTTAATTGATTATATTTAACTAATAAATGAATGAATTACTAAATTAATAGAAAAATTATTATCAAAATTTAGAGTCAAAGTGTTCATGACGGTGAACATATTCCTTCACCCGCCTTTGTCAACACATCGTCGAGTCCACATGTATATATATAATAAAGCATTATAATTATTACACATGAGTAGTATATTATTATATGAATGGTTGTCTTATAACTTACCATACATGTGCATTATTTTACTAATGGGTCCTTGGCAATGACACACTGAAGGATGCCTTGAAACTTTGATGGAGGTACCATTTAGTGGGCTTGTAAAAAAAAATTTGTGTTATTGATAACTACATAATACTCTTGTTGTTTCATTTTCAGTTGTTGACATCATATACTCATCCCACTATCCATGACTCTTTGGATCATGAGGTTGTTGCAGTTGTTGTGGGTATTGAAGCATTGATCAAGGTATGAAAGAGATTACTTAATTTTAATAGTTTGTATTAAACTTTTTAATGATATTCGTGATTTATTTTAATTATTACTTTGATTGTTTTTGTAGGGACTTGTTACTCTATATCGTCAGTGTGCCCCTCCTGTGGATGAACATAATGACTATTTGTTATTAGTAAGTGAATATTCTATTGTATGTCATCATATAATTCAATTTCGATGTATATTATTTATTAATGTTTATAATGTTGATTTTATCAGTTGGAGCTCTAGAAGACTCTAGATAGGAGGATGAGTGAGCGCACTTGGAAGACTCCAACATCCACTACATCTCCATCCACGTGAATTTTTAAGGCACCTTGGGATTTGTTTTCTTCACCTCATGGGAAAGGACTAGATTAAGGATATATATTGTACACCTATATGGAATTATTGGACATGTTTTTTGTACATTGTATATGCGACACGTTCTACATCCATTTGGCTTTCAGGAAGCCAATTTAATTGTATTGGATATATTATATGTATGACATTATAGGATATATATATATATGGCTTCCTCCCTATGAATATTTATAGGTCCTATTTTAAGTATGCAATTCATATCTCACATGTATTGATGTATACTACTTCATGTATATGTGGGTGCCTTATGATTTGTAGATTTCTCATGCCTTATATTTATGCTTGCACGTATCTATGTATCTTGTTAATGTATGATTCATACTTTATGGAAATATGTATGTTTGATTTCATACAACTTTAGTGTCACTACTTTCAGCTCAAATGGTTTATGCAGAAGGTGATTTAATATGCATTAATATATGACTATCTAACATAATATAATATTCTTTGTTGGCTTTGGTTTGTTAAGAAATTCATTGGACAATCTTATGGTTCATGTAGTTCCATAGTAGTCATTGAAGACTCAATTATTTTTAACACGACTTTAATGAACTTTTGAATCATCGAGGGCACTAAATTAACCTTTCGAACACAAGGCTTTAGACCAACTAGGACCTAGGTGGATTATTTTGACCTAGTGCTGAAAATAATGTAACACGCACCTTAAGGGAAGCACTGGTACAATGTGGTCCAGAATGTTTGAATGAGTTCTAAAGCCTAACAAGGTTGTTCCTAGCATTTACTCATCCAATCAAAGGTGTTGGTGTTGACAGTTTGAGGCCATGATGAATCATTTTAAAGAAAATAATGTAGTAATTTTCATCTCAGGGACATTGCAATATTTGGCAAGAAACGAGATGTGGTTGCCAGTTTTGAATGAGGTAGAACCTCGTGAAACTAAGAGAGTCTTTTGTAGGCATCGGTAACATGGTCTTTTAGCATCTAACAAATTATTGTTACATCACATGAGATCTGAGAAATGACTTGCCAAAGATCATTGATTTTCGTGCTTAGTGCATCTTAAGGGACACTTTGGTCCAAAGAGGTTTGGAACATTCGATCAAATTGGTGAGTGAAATGAGTTTTTTCCTAGTGTTACCCATCCAACCAAATATTTTTGCATAGACTGTTTGAGGCCAAGATGAACTGTTTCAAAGATACGCATGGTTTCTACTTTTAACTGAGTCACATTTCAAGTTCTAGCAACAACTAGGATTGGGTTTCCAATTAAAAATGGGTATGAATCTCCCAAAGCTAAGACAGGTTTTGTGGGTATTCAAAGCACAATCATATAGTGCATGTAACATTGTTGATACGTCATTGAAGCTCTGAGAAATGGTTCATCAAAGATTTCTATTTTTTGTGCTTAGTGCACCTTAAGGGTCACTTCGCTCTAGAGTGGTCGAGAACGCTCGAGATACTTGGGGAATTGAATAAGGTTGTTTATAGAATTTACTCAGACAACCAGAGTGATTCATGTAGATGGTTTGAGGCCAATACAAATAGTTTCAAAGATATGAATTGTTGCAGCTTTCCACTGAGTTACATTGCAAGTTCTAGCAACGACTGAGATTGAGTTGCCAATTTCAAATGGGCTTAAATCTCCCAAAATTATGAGAGATTTTTGTGGGAAGTGACAACATGATCTTGTAGCACATGATATATTGTTGATACATCTCAAGAGCTCCAAGAAACGACCCGTCAAAGATCATTGATTTTTGCGCTTAATGCACCTTAAGGGTCACTTCGGTCCACAATGGTTCAAAATGTTCGAGTCACTTGGGGAGAAAAATGAGGTTGTTTATAATTTTTTCCTGGCCAAATGGATCTATTGGAACATATGGTTCAAGTCTAGGATGAACCATTTCAAAGATACGCATAGTTGCAGCTTTCAACTAAGTCACATTGCAAGTTCTGGAAACGACCAAGATTGGGTTGGAAATTTCAAACGGGCTCAAATCTCCCAAAAATAAGAGAGATTTTTTTGGGAAGAGGAAACACAATCCTATAGCACCTGACTAATTATTGATACATCACATCTCTGATAAATGAATTGTCAAAGATCACCAATTTTCATGCTTAGTGCACCTTAAGGGTCACTTTGGTCCGGAGTGGGCTACAATTTTTGAATGACATGGGGATCTGAACAAGGTGGTTCCTAGAATTTACCTGGCCAACCAGAGTTTTTGGTGAAGATGGTTTGAGTCTAGGATGAACCATTTAAAAGATATGCGGTGTTGCAACTTTCAACTGAGTCACTTTGCAAGTTCTGACAATGATCGAGATTAGGTTGCCAATTTCAAACGGGCTTGAATCTCCCAAAACTTAGAGAGGTTTTTGTGGGTTTCAGTAACACATTCCTATAGCACCTAACATATTAATTATATGTTGTATGAGATCTAAGAAATGACCTGTCAAAGATTTCCAATTTTCATGTTTAGTGCACCTTAAGGGTCATTTCAGTCCAAAGTGGTCCAGAATGTTCGAGCGACTTGAGGAGCCAAACAAGGATGTTCCTAGAATTTAATCAGCCAACCAGAGATTTTGGCATAGATGATTCAAGGCTAGGATAAACCATTTCAAAGATACACATTTTTACAACTTTCAACTGAGTCACATTGCAAATTTTGGCAACGACCAAAATTGGGTTTTCAATTTCAAACAGGATTGAATCTCCGAAAACTAAGAGACATTTTTGTGGGAAGTAGAAAAATGACTATGTAGAACCTAATAGATCATTGATACATTGCATAATCTCTAATAAATGGTCTATCAAATTTTGCCAATTTTTGTGGTTAGTGCACCTTAAGGGTCACTTTGGTTTGGAGTGATCCAGAACGTTCGAGCGACTTGGGGAGCCGAATGAGGTTGTTCCTAGCGTTTACCTGACCACCTGGAGTTTTTTTCATAGCTGTTCTAATACCAAGATGAACCATTTCAAATATATGCACCATTGAAACTTTCAACTAAGTCACATTGCAAGTTTTGGCAATGGTCGAGATTGTGTACCTTTAACCAAAGATGATGTGTGTTGAAATTGAGATGTGAAATATGGAACCTCACCAACTTGAGATGTTAATGGTGTGCATTCAACATAATATGATGGTGTTCCTACACCTTTGGATGTATAAAATGGTGTGCCTTCAATGTGATACAATGGTGTCCCTACATATTTGGATGTAGATAATGGTGTGCCTTTAACATGATACAATGGTGTGCCTACACCTTGGGATTTAGACAATGATGTACCTTCAACATGATACGATGGTGTACCTACACCTTGGGGTGTAGATAATGGTGTGTCTTC
The DNA here is from genome assembly GCA_018584345.1 of Thuja plicata. NCBI lineage: Eukaryota > Viridiplantae > Streptophyta > Pinopsida > Cupressales > Cupressaceae > Thuja > Thuja plicata. The sequence continues at coordinate 44,631 of MU226501.1, read as the reverse complement.
AACATGATACAATGGTGTGCTTCCACCATGGTATGATGGTGTCCCTTTAACTTGGGATCTCATAAATGATGTGCCCGCATCTTCGTAATTCAATTGTCTTGTTGCACGCAAGTTTCTCATTTGTTTCCTTTGTGTTTCCAATTACAAATCTCTCTTACTATTTATTGATGTTTTATGTTATTAATCCAAAGGAAAATATTATTGTATAGTATGCAATTTTCTTTGTTCACGAATTTATCTCATTGTTTCTCTTTTCTTCTCTTTCTCTACTAAATGCTCTTCTGGTGTTAGAATCTTTGCTCATTTCGTCGGCATGATGTTGAATTCTACATGTGTGTATAAGTAAGTTAAAGATTATTTGACAAATTATATTTATCTCCAATCCACCTTCCCAATTGTAATTTTTCATTACAATTTTAAATCACTCTGAAACTCTGTAAACTTTTAACTTTTGAGTGTAATATATTTATATAGTAAAAAATAATATATTTTTTTGGGTCGGTAATAGGTTATATTTTATTCATAAAAAGATGATTACATTTTGTTTATATGGAGTCATTTCAAGGCTCATTTCTTGAAAAAGCCTCTATTTTCAAACTATGCTATTATAGACTTAGCACATTTACATTAATTGACACGATTAAATTGCTTCAAATTTCAATAGAGGTAGCCTGCAGACTTCCCAAATTTCCAAAAATTGATGTCTTCAAACGTTGGTTTTTGTTGCTTCGTTCAAAAATTGACAGACTCCATCAACCCTTCGTGCATCACTTTGGCCTCTTCCTTCTCCATGCTTAATCATTCAAAAAAGGACCCTTTCAAGTGTTGCCTTTCTCCTTCACTTATCAAAATTCAGATTTCTACATTATCATTCACAAAATTTTGGAACTTTTTTTCCTCATACATTTTTCATAGTCCTCCCTTTTCTGATCCTTACAGACCTCATTTTCCTTGAAAATACCATGGGTATCACCACCCTCATTTTTTTTTGTTTGAGCTTCTCTAATGGATTTACCTAGTTTCTGACATGCTTTATTCCTTTCCTTGGTGTATGCTTCTTTATTCACCCTTTTAGGCAAGTTCAAAAAAGGGATTATTCCTACTTCACTACCCTCCTTATGATCCTCAAACATTTCACTATAGTCAAAAGCCCACCCTGGGTGAGCCCATTCCAAAAGGGATTCAATCCCTGTAGTTAAAGCACCTCAAAAAGGGAATTCATGACCCATTTTACATTATCTTCATGGTCTCTTATTTCTAAACCCCGTGCCATCACCATAGCCGCTATATTCACCTGCAACTTCCATCTGCCCTGGTCATTGTGAAAGAGAGGGCCCAAAGTTTCATGCACTGCTGCAATGACCTTCTTTGTTGGGAGAATCAACATCTTCTTTAGTTTGATATTCTCCACTGGGAAAAATAGACCTTTTTGTTGTTTATTTGTGAAATTTGGCTCCATCTCAAACCATCTTTCTTCACCTCTGTCAGCCGCGTAAATCCATAATGAGTTACTACGAAAACCACTCCTTTATGATTTTATAAGAGAGTGACACCTTTTTGCCTTAACTCCCATCACTCCATTTTGTCCTTCTTTACATCACGTGTCTTTTCACACGCCTTTAGCGTCACTTGCCATTTTTATCGCCAGCTTGATCGCGATTGTTATGCAATTCATATTTAAGACAATCTAAATCCATCTCCTTTAATCATTTGAAAGCATTTTCTTACCTTTTTGCCGATCTTGGGAATAATTTACTTCATCATTTCAAGGCAAGCCTTACACACTTTACGTCACTTTGCGCGATGCTTCAATTGTTGCTAGGGAGAAGTGATATCCCGTCACCTGCTAGCTCGAAACTTTTAGTATGTAACTTTTTGACCTCCTCCAATGACGTGGACCATTTTGAAAATATGTCTGCTTCTTTTTTACCCTCTCTTCTAATATGTGTTATTCTGAAATCCTCAAAATGTTTTAACTCCTCCCTAATTATTTCAATATAATTTTGGAGATGTCATGCATTGATTGTTAATTTTGTTGTGGCTTGTGTAATGATCAATGAATCCCCTTCAAGATGAATTTTTTTTATTCCTTTGTTTCTGGCCACCGTAATTGTAATCATTGTTGCTTTACATTCTACCTCATTATTAATCTCATCCTTCAATCTCATTGCTCCAATTAACAATGTCTCTCCTTTTGAATTTCTAATTATAATGCCTACCCCGGATCTACCAGGGTTATTCTTCGTTGCTCCATCAAATTTTTCCTTGAACCACCCTTCTTTGGGATTCTTCCATATAATTTTCTTGTCCTTCTTCTTCTTTGTTTTCACTACCAATGCCCCTAATGGTGATTTGAATCTTATTCCTGGCCAAACCTTCTGAATTTCACTATCCCTCTTTGTGAAAGGAAATTTCAAAGCTTGTTTCCTTGAGGTTGAGGTTCCCATTACTTCTTCAATTATATGATCAATCCTAAAGAGACATCTCTCTATTGATTCAGTTTCTCCCCTAAAAACCCTTCTATTGTGTTCCTTCTAGATTTCCCACATCACTAGAGATGGAGTAATTAACCATATATTAGATAAAGTTGATTTACTTAAAGGTCTCAGTCATCCATCCATTGTCCCTTTACAGTTTGTTCTCTTGGTCCTAACCATCCCAAATTTGCCTACACATGATCCCAGCATTTTTCTGCAAACTTACATTGCACTAATAAATGATCTACTGATTCTTCATTCTTTTCACATAAAACACATCTAGTAGGGCCTGCCATTACCAATCTTTTCCTTCTCTCTCCTGTTAAAATTCTTCCCTTAATGGATAACCATGATAAACCTCCTGCCTTTGGTAGCACATCTTGGTGCCAGCATAAATCTTGAGATACAAATTTTGAGTCATCCATTCCTTCAATAAATATGTAGCCCAACTTGACTAAATAGTTCCCTAAGAGAGAACCACACCATATAAGTCTATCTTCCTTTCCAGTTATCTTTAGTTTTCAGCTTGCATAAATTATTTGCATTGCTCATTTTTGTTGTTATGATAGATCTTCCAAATCCACACTCTTTCATCCCCAAGATTGTCCCTCTAAACCATCTTGTTGAATAACATAATCACTAACTTTCTCACCCCATTTTGTTGAGAAGTAAGTTTGTAAATCCTGGTAGATTCCTTCCTCTTTTAATGCCTTATGACCATCCCATGAATCCTCCTAGAATCTAGCCTTTGTGTCATTCCTAATTTTCCATGATAGATGATTTGTTATTATCTGCCTGCATGAAAGGATAAAGTTCCATATTGTAGCGCCTTTTGGAAGATTCCTGATTGTTAGAATTCTTTCACATTCCCTAGAATCCAAATATTTGGCTTGAAGAATTTGAGCCTAGTATTGATTTGGTTACCTATACATACTCCACACGTGCTTTGCTCCTAAAACCTTATTCATATAGTACCAATTTCTTATCCGTGCTCCCCCTTTGGCTTTTGGCCTACAATTTTTTTCCCATGCCAAGAGAGGAATTTTGTCCTCTTCATTTGCCCTATTTCAAAAGAATTTTCTCATTTTCTGCTCTAAGATTTTTAAAAATTTCTTGGGAATGTCTAAGCACATCATTGAGTAAACTGGTATTGTTGAGACCACTATTTGTAACATTAATATTCTCTTAGCTGAAGATAAACACTTGCCTTTCCACCCTTCTATTTTTTTTAGGCACTTCTCAATAAGGTCTTTCCATAGATCTTCTTTATTGCTACCTTTGAAAAAGGGGATCCCTAGATATCAATTAGGTAGTAATCCTTGTTTCATCCCCAAGATTCTATAGAATCTGCCCTATGTGTGTTGTGGAGTGTTAAAAAAATAAATTTATGATTTTCTCCAGTTAATGTGCTAGCCTGACACCTTCCCATAAATTCCTAAAGTTTCCTTCATTACTTTGGCTTCTTGTTTTGTATCTTCACCCCATAAAAAGGCGTCATCCACAAATTGGAGATGTGTCATAGCTTCCACCCCTTCTATGATCTTAAAGCCTTTCCATGTTCCTTTGTTTCTTTTTTCACTAATTAGTCTACCTAAGACCTCTGCCATTATTATGAACGAAAATGGGGATAGGGGGTCACCTTGTCTTATACCCTTTTGTTGAGAAAAAAAACCTTATGGGCTTCCATTCACCAACACTGAGAACATTGGTGACTCTATACATCTTGTCACCCATTGAATCCAATTATCCCCAAACTCAAACCCTTTCAAAACTTTTAACAAGAAACTTCTATCAACTTCATCATATGAATTTTTTATATCAAGTTTTACCATCATTTTGTGTGTCTTGGGCACTCTTATTGTATGTACTACCTCATGTGCTACAATAATCCCTTCAAAGATTGATCTTCCTGGAAAGAACCTACTTTGCTCCTCTAATATGACTTTAAGTAGAACAATCTTTAGTTTGTTAGCAATCACTTTTTATATTACTTTATACACTGAATTACATAAAGTAATAGGTCTAAAATCCTCAAAGGTTACTTGTTCATATTTTTTAGGGACCAAAGCTATGAAATTTTTGTTAATATCTTTTTAGTATAAACCTTCCAATTCATGATTCTTCCACCACCTCCCATAGATCATTTCCTAGAATATGCCATAGCTTCTGGAAAAACATTGTCGAAAAACCATCTGGTACTAGAGCTTTGTCACCTCCTAATCCATGCAATGTCACTTGGACCTCTTCTATAGTTATTGGGGCCATTAAGTTCCTATTCATTTCCTCTAAAACTACTGGTGGAATTATAGCCAAAACCTCCTGTATCCTCCTTTCATCACTTTCATCTACATTTTTTTCTTCAAGAAGAAAGCAACAACTTCCATATTGATACTTTCCTTATCCTCCATCTTTTCTCCCTAACTATTTTAAATGTTGAAAATCTTATTGCTTGATTTTCTAATCTTCACTGAATTGTGAAAAAAAATTATGTTTCTATCTCCTTTTAACCATGTCTCCCTGGATTTTTGTTTCATGAATATTTCCTCTTTCCTCAACCAACCTTCCTGTTCCTTTCTCAGTCGGATTTCTTCTTGGAATTTTGCCTCTTGCATGCCAGTTTCAATCACTTTTAAACTTAACTTTTGGAGGTCTTCCTCTTTCTTATGTTTTTCCTCAAAAATGTTCCTAAAATTTTCTTTGTTCCATATTTTGAGTTGCTCCTTAATGTATTGTATATTTTTGAAAAATATAAAGACCTTGTTACCTGTTCTTCTTGGTGCATTTGCCCACCATCTGGCAATCATCTCAGAAAAACCATCTTCTTGGAACTACATCACCTCAAAATTGAAGGGGCATCTTTTTGGTGTATTGTCATCTTGAATCCTTAAGCAGATTGGAAAATGGTCTAAGCCTTGGAAAGGTAGTATCTCTACTTCACATGTCCATAGTGTGTCTGCCCAGTTACCTGCCAATAAAAATTTGTCTAGCTTTTCTGCAATGTTTAAAAAACCTTCTCTGCTATTGGTCCAAGTAAATTCTCCTTTTTTGAAAGGGACTTCAATCAATCCACAATCATTAACAAAATTAATAAAGTCCTTTTGGCTTTCATTATTCCATCCTTTTCCTCCTTTTTTGTCCTCTAGTTTCAGGATAGCATTAAAGTCTCCTCCCAATATAACCATCTCCTCTTGCAATCTGTTGATTATTACTGCCAAAATTCCTACATTCTCCTTTTCTGCACTCTATTGTCTGGGCCATAAATATTAAAGACTGAGATTCTGCAGTTGAGTTGTTTTGAGTGCACTAGTAGCCATTGCCAATTTTGTTATATATGCCTAATTGTTGCCTCTATTATTGCTTCATTCCATAGAGAACCTAGGCCCCCTGAAGCTTCTTGTGCATCTACCATTGCACATTTCCATCTTCCAAACCTCTTTTCAAACATATCTAGGTCTTCCTGCTTAATTTTTGTCTCCTATAATAAGATCAGATATGGTTTCATTTGATCAAAACATCTTTTGATAAAATGTAATTTTTCAGAGGCATTGCGGCCCCTGACATTCCATAATAAGAGTTTCATTGCTTTCAGGAAAAGGTCTTAAAATTTTTGTTTGTTTAGAAGCACTTCCTGCCATGGCTAAATTTACCTTGTTTGATTTAGCACCCCTCTTTTTCTTTTCCCCAACTCTTGGTTTCAAAAGTTGAGACATGGTATGTTCCACTGCTCTACTTTCAACCACCCCCTGTGTATAAAAAAAAACCCAAATCATTCAGGCCTCCCTCCTCCTCATTATCTGTTGAGTCTGAATCCCATTCCTCTGATCCATCCTCACTATCCCTAGTACTTTCAAAGGAACGTGCAAGATTCCTAATTGGAGAAATCTCTATATCTTTGAAATGTAAATTGTCACCTACCTATTTACAAAACTCCCCCTGTTGCCTTTGTTGATTTGCTTCATTTTCCATAGAGTGTAGGTCCCCTACCACTTCCTTGCTTACCTCTTTTTTATCTGTGGGTTTTTCTATCTCCCTAAATTGTGCAATCTCTGGGATCATCTGAGACATGAATTCTATTTCTCCCTTGCTCAATCTTTTCTCCTTAGGGGTTATATCCTTTGGTTTTGGGTTTCCCCAAAATTGTTTTAGGTCCCTCTGTGTGTTTTTTTCTTTGTTTCTATTAGCAGATATGGGGAAAGGTGTTTCTTCTACCAACTGTGTTGAAATTCTATCCTCTTCCTCATATTGTTTTATGATCATACCCTGAATAGCTTCCTCTCTGGTAGCTTTATAATCCTTCCTTGAGGGGGGTGTTGAACCAACCTCGGTCCAAAATATTCACCTGGTTAGCTATAAAATCTACTGATCCCTTCCAATCACAAAGGCTTGCATGTTCTATCTGATCTAAAAGCTCATCTTCTTCTAGCCCTTTCCCTTTCTTCTAAAATCCATTTTGCATTTGGGTGGGTGTAATCTTGGTAGTTTCTCCTTCCCACACTTCAATAATTTGTTTCCATGTTCCATGCTTTGTCCCTATTGTGATAAAATCTGGGATTGGGTCATTGCTTTGTAACTTTATTAGGATTCTTGGGTGTATTGATGCATCCTTTGTACGGATCACTTCCTTTGCTGAGACAAAGGTGCCTATTTTATTTCATATTTGTTCTAGGGTAATTTCATCCCAATATTCCATTGGGAGATTGTGTAGGTTCAGCCATACAGGGTATTCTTTGATCTTTTCCTATGTGGTATCAAAAATTTCCACCCAATCTTTTAAGTAAAATCCTCTTCCATTTATTAAATATGGCCCATCATTGAAGATCCATTCCTTTCCCTCTTTCTCAGCATAGATGCCCATATAAAATCCATTTTTTAAAGTTTTAAGTTTTATATTGTTTCCCCGTGCCTCCCTACACCACCCCAAATGATGGAAACCGATGGCCATGGACCCAACCATTTGAAGAAGAAATCCCTTTCTCTAAAAGATCATACTACATCTATCCAATGAGGATTTGAAATCTTAATCATAGACATGACCTTGTACCTGATGTTTTCTTCCTCTGCATGAGGTTGTTGCCGGGGGAGTTCCTCTGGTTTTTCCTCCTCCTCATTTTGCTTTGGTTTATAGAACTTGTGTTTGATCTTTTTGAAATCAAAGTTTCACCTAATCCGTGTGTAAACCAGAGCTTTACCACCTATTATGTGTTGGTTCTCCCACCTCCTTCCATTCCCATAAGATCTTCGCACTTGGTTTCGATAACCATTTTCCCCATTTTTCCAGCCATTTGGGGTCTTCATACTCTAGCTAGTCTGATTTTGGTAGTTAAAGGGCCAACTTCTATAAGCTTGGCCACTATAAACTCTCCCTGGGTGTGCTCAAAATCCTGCCCTGGCTTGTGTCTGCACCACACCTGTGTGTTCGAAACTTGTAGGTGACCGTTGCCTCCATACTTGCTCCCGCCTCTCCCTCATTTTGAATTTCTTGATTAGTAAACTATAAAATTATTAACAATATTAATATTAATATCTATTATCAAATTAAAATTAATAATTAAAATAAAGGCCACTAAATATAATTATGACCTTTATAATAGATATCAAATATATAATTAATATTTATAATAGATATATTTAGTGATCTTTATTTTTATTATTAATTGTAATTTTTTGAAATTAAAAGTAACAAAACTGGGGCGTTGTCCCATTACATCCAAGTCTGAAGGCTAATAGTCCAAAAAACTAAATAATTACATTAACAACATTCTAACAATATCAAAAACCACTAACAAAATAGGGAGCAAACTACTGAGTAGTATTAATCTTACCAACTAAGATAATAGAGCTATCAATGGTCATGTACACATGCCTACCATCTGAGCTCATATAACTAGTATTAGTCTTATAAACCCCCAATATAGGAGCATACCTAAATAGTAGCATATAGATGCTATTAGTCTTAAACTTAAACAAGAAAAACCTAAATAAATTAAACATTGTGTCATAATGGCTACTATCAATAGCAAAACAAAAAACCACCGAGAAACTTCTCCCGCCCAATTCATTTGATCTTGCAACCACTTTGTTGTTGGACATTGAACCAGTCGTCGGTAAGGAAATGATGGAATTATGCCACAACAACATGCCTCTAGGCTCTAGCCACATAGAACCCAATTTCGATGACCATGGAAAGAATGAGTGCCAAAATATTTGAAATAATGTCCATCAAAAACCTTATCAAACTACGCCCCATATTAACATATCTTTCCATAATGGAAATTATACTACACCCATAAAACCATTGACCTAGACTAACATCCATGGAAACAAAATTGTCATTTTCTTTCTCCTTCAAGGAGAATCTTCACTTTGGAAGGAACCACCCCCTAGTCTCTCCGACACCTTAATCATGTAATTCTTAAACCTTGAGCAGCTATGACATCTGTCACACAATTACCTTCTCTATAGGTGTGGTGTATGACAAAAAAATCCAAGCCCAACAAAAGCCATTTGATATCTTCCATAACATTGGTAGAGGACCAGTTGATCTTATTTATCCCTTTAGCTACATCTATGACAAGTTTCAAGTCACCATTACAGATAAGAGCCTTGATACCAATAGAAAGAGAAAATTGTAAGCCTCAAAACATTGCCATACATTCTACCTAATTATTAGTCAAACCATCAAGATTACTAGAATATGTTGCCACAAGGGCAACAAAGGAAGTACAGATAATCCCCCTAGTTCCTATAACATCTCTAGTAGAAACATCAAATTTTAACTTGTGACACCCACCATCCAAGGGTTTCCATATAGTATTATTTCTAATAAGCCTTCTAGAATTATCAAATTTATCATAGGCATTGAGAAAATTCCAATTTCTAGCCATTCTGTGATCAAAGGGAATGGGAAAAAACTCAGATCATCTACACTTAGTGATAGTCATTTTATTAGATAACATGTGAAAGAGAGATCTGAACATAACTTCTACAAGATTCTCAGCCTCCTGGAAAACCATGTTATTCCTTTCCTTCCAGAGACTCCAAAAAACATGAGGAGGAATTTGTTTCCATAACTATCTAACGAATGGGTTTCCATTAGGCCCTTTCCAATCCACAATAAATTGGTCCAACCCTCTATTGAAAACACAATTAAGATCGAGCCTAGATAGCACCAATTTTTATAAGTCCCTAGCAAACTGGAAATGCAGATAAATATATGGAATAGACTCCTCTTCCTACTTACAAAGGATGCATCTATCAGGGAGTTGGAATCCCCTTTTAATGAGATTATTGTGAGTTAAAATTCTATTGTGCAAATTCTTCCACCAGAAGAAGTTAACTTTAGAGATCAAAGAGGGGTCCCAAACCTTCCTCCAACAATATAGAGAAGAATCCTACTTTGGCATCAAATTGTAAGATGATTTCATAGTGAAATATCCCTTTCGGTCTTTCCTATAAATAAATCTATATTCTCTTAGAAAAAGAGAGATTATAACCTTATTGATAATCCTCATTATCTCCCTGGATTTTTGTATCAAGTATGGTTGTTCCATGCAACATTGGGTAAGGTCCTTCCACCTCCTATCCGGGGAAATGTTTAGTCAATAACCCTATGGCCAAATAATCCTTTAGAAATCTTCTTATACCCCCTTAGGCTCGAATTAACATCCATACTTTCTTCCCCAAGCCAAACATCTTCTCAAAACCTAATGCTCCTACCATCTCTCGTCTGTCACTTCTGACCTGATTGAATAGTATTCCTGCATTTCAGAGTATTATTCCAAATCTTAGAGCTCGTGGAGATTCCAAGGGTACTAAGAACTCTATAGAAGTTGTCAAAGTTAATTTATTTTTCTTTCATGAATTTACACCACTCAGACTTCTCCAAGTCATATTTAATCTCATCTCTCTAATCAAGCCTTTGGTGAGGTTAGTTATTTTTTAATGTGTAGCCCTCCAAGATATTTAGGCTTAAAAATTTTGTCCCATTTAACCAACACTAATATTTTCTTTTCTTCTATTCATGTCCATAAAAAGGATTGTTTTATTCTTTCTAGTTTCTCCATGATAGTCCCGGAGATTTTAAATATGGAAAGGAAATGAACTAGGAAACCTTGAAGAGAGGCCTTTAGGAACTAAAGTTTACCCGCACTAAGAAGGAGCTTACCTTTCCAAATAGCCAATATATTCTACATATGTTCTAAGGTGGTGTTCCAATAGGTTGAGGTGACATCCTTAACAATAAGTGGATGAACTAGATAGGTTCCAAGAAGAGCAGCACACTAACAACCCAAGATACTCATAATTTTCTTCTACATGTCCTCCTTAGTATTGAAAAATTAAATGATGTTTTTTCATAATTAATGTGTTGGCCTAAAATCTTAGCATAATTATCAAGAAAAAACTTCCATTCCCTCACGCCCATGATAGAAGATCTCCTAAATAGGATCGTATCATCCACAAATACTAAGGGGGAAAGGGTTGAAGCAGTTTTTACCCCTTGAATTCTTCCCACCTGAAATATATTGATAAATTTATACCTATCACCTCAGTAGTCATTATAAAAATATATACATAGAGGGGGTCACCTTATTTGATCCCATTCTCGACTCTAAAAAAAACCCTAGGGATACCATTAACAAGGATTAAAAATGAGACAGATCTTGCACATTCTCTCAAGCTAATAAAATTTTCATTAAACCCCGTTCTAGATAAAAATTTAAACAAAAAATCACATTTGACTCTATCATAAGCCTTAGAAATATCTAGTTTTATCTAAACCATACTTGAAAATTGACTCTTCTCCATAGAGTGGATAATTTCATGTGTTGATACTGCAACATCCAAAATTTATCTTCTAGGGACGAGGCCCCACTAATTGCCCCCTCCAAAAAAGGCTTAACTCTGTTACCTAGGACTTTTGAGAAGATTTTATAAAGCATGTTACAAAGGCTCATGGGTCTAAAATTATTCAAACTTTTTGGCTCTTGGAACTTAGCCACCAAAGCAAATTAACTTTCTTTCACATTTTACCTATCCTTAGGAAATCCTTCATGGCCATCCTTACGTCATAACTCGCCACATCCCAAAACTCGTAAAAGAAGGTTGGAGAAAGTCATCCAACCCCAAAACCCTATAGGAACCCATTGAGAAAAATTCTACCCTAACCTCCTCCTCAGATACCAAAGCAAGAATCTATTCATTATCCTCAGGCTACATTGTTCTCAGGAGATAGTCTAACAATTGGTCTTAAAATTTGTAAAAACTAGAAAGACCAAGGTCACTATAAGCCTGTATAAAATAATCAGTAATCATTTCACCCATATTAGAGTCCTCATTATTTTCTTTATTCTTCTCATTCAATGAACTTTGTATTAAATTCCTCTTTCTATGCCTACTAGCATATTTATGGAAAAAAAAAGTCGAGTTCCTATCACTCTCCTTTAACCATTGCACTCTTGATCGTTGCTTCCAGTAGATCCTCCTCCCTTCTCATATTTTCCTTCCTTTTCTTCCTCCATATTTATTTTTCATAATGGAGTGATTGAGACTAGCCCCCCTTAGCCATTAAGTCCTATAAAACTTTCAGTTTTGATAACTTAATCCGCTTAAAGATATCACCAAAAGTTGATTTGTTCCATCCTTTAACATTCCTCTTTATAATCTCCAATTTTTGAGTGATTGTAACATCACTGTGCCTTGAATGGGGGTATTCCACCAGTTTTGAATGCAACTTTTGAATTCAGGGTGGGAACTCCACATAATTTCATATCTGAAAGGGAGAGGTCTAGAAGTAGGCTTGTCAATCCAATGCAAAAGGAGGGGATTGTGATTTGAGATGGTTCTTGGAAGAGATTTCAAGGTAGCATTATATCTTATATCCCATTTTTCAAAGACATTAAACTTATCAAGTTTGACTTGGATTAGGTTATTCCCCTTCCTATTGTTGGACTAGGAAAATGATTGACCTTGCAAGTCAATGTCAAATAGCCCAGTTGTATTGATAAAACTATTAATTGTAAGTTGAGAGTAAGTTAATAAGTTAATTTATATAGTTATAATATCAAATATATATTATGAAAAATATATAAATTATAATTATAATTAATTAAAATATTTATTTAATAATATAGTATAAAATTATATTATTAAGGGAAGGGGAAAGGGAAAGGGAAAGGGAAAGGGAAAGGGAAAGGGAAGGAATCAAAATTATCCTTCAACATAAAATTAAGTCGCAAAACAACTCCAGATCGGTATGGAGCAATGCAATGACATCGGCAAAGGACAACTCCAATATTAGAACAAAGGGGAATACTTAACGACTAAAGGAAGATCCTTCAAATTCTCGATGTAAATAAGTTGAAAAATAACAAATGTAATAGATATGGAAAGAATCTTTTATGTAAGGGAGGGTATGCCCTCTCAAAGTCCTTTGTTTAATCAAAGGCGGTTGTATTACATGTATACAATACATAAACTATCCCAAGCCATATTGGAGGTTTTCTTCCCTATTCTTTTTCCCCCAGTGCCTGCACCCGAACGGGAAAAATATTTGTAAATAATTTTAAATATAATATACAGGGCACTAAGCCTTTTAGCGATAAAAAAAGAAAAAAAGATTAAAATATATAATTATAATTTTAAAAATAATAGTATACATATTAATTATTATTTTTTATATATATTATAAGTATATAAAAGAAATATTTTTTACATATTATATGAAAACTTTTTAAAAATATCAAAAAATTTTGAAACATAAAATTAATAATTAAAATTAATTTGCTAGCACAGTTGTCGTTCTATCAAAATTTCCCTCCAACTCTACACTATGGAGGTGTATGATCAATCGATGCATGTCATAGGGTGGAAGCGGTGCATGGCATAAATTTTTATATGGCTAGATAGTCAAAGCCAACATTGCACTCCTCTTGTCAAACAATTCTCCCTTTAATTTTCCTCTATCTTAACATCACCTACTACTCAAATTTTTAATAAATTTTCACGTATTGAATTTTATTTAAAAATTTATGTGCACCTTAATTCAAGTGTCATGTCAATGCTTCTACATTTTGCATGCATGTCAAGTGCTTTAATTGTAATTATGACAAGAACCAAAAGATAACACTATATGTTATGATGGAATTTTCACATATTAACTTTTATTTACAATTTTATGTGCACCTTAGTTCAAGTGTCGTGTCAATGCTTCTACATTTTGCATGCATGTCAAGTGCTCTAATTGTAATTATGACAACATACAAAAGATAACACTATATGCTATGATGGATGTCCATACTGTATTTTTTAATCTCTCATTTTTATGTTGGCAACAACGATACTAGTAAAGGTTATGGATTTATGGCTTTTATCTTACCAACTACATTCACTCAAAAGTTTCTTAAACCTCTTCAACACATCCATTATGTCCTAATCTTGATATCATGACATTCCATGATATTCTTTTTGAGTATTTTTGTCAAGCAATTTAGGATCTTTTTCCACGATTCCACCTTTTTACATACATGTCAACCACTGCACTTATAGTACTTGGCGATAATCCCAGTATGCTTAAGATTTTATGGATGTTCATAACCTATTCCAATGGTTTGGAAAATTGGGTTTATATGTTTCATGTTTTTTCTTTAAAGTTTCAAAACATTCTTTAAAAAACTAATTTTGTGCATTTCCTGCAATCATTACAATCATGAGATGAAATTTCTTTATGGAATTTTTTCAAGGAAGCCCTTAACCAACACACAGTACGGAAAAAAATAAGCCTAGAAAAATTTAGTCATTTTTTATTATTTAACACTTTTAACCTGAGAATCAGTCATTAGTGTGTATTGTTTAAGCTGCTCATCTTGTCAAATAATTCATGTGCCATCTATTTAGAGAATTTTGTCAAACAATTCAATTGCTTTATCAATGATATGATGCCTACTAATAAAGTGTACCAAACACCTAGAAAGATGATATGATGCCTAAGTTAAACTTAAGCATGTGAGTAAATATGAATTTACTTTGGAACATCTCCCCTTAAGTGCAACTTAGGGAGGATTATTATGCAATCTAAGAAATATGTATGATGGGTCTTGGCTACAAAACCATTTTAGCTACCGATGTATAGTACAAAAACAAATAATATCTCACAAAGTAGAGAAAAGAAGAAAACCACATGGGACAAAACTCCTCTCCAAAAATGAGAAAAAAACAAGATGCATCTAGATGGAGGACTCAATCACACCCCCAAGGATAATATACATTATGTATATACAACAAAGATTCTCCCCATGCATAATAAAGAAGTGGAGAGACATAATATTTCCCCTATAATGAAGAAGATCCAATGTCAATGAAGTATGTCTGGAACAAAAGATGGCCCAATGCCTAAAAGCAACACATATACCCTTAGGAAGAAACAAGTCCATAAAATGATGAAGAAGCCATGCCATGTCCAACTGAAATTTGAAGGAAGGAAATCTCCAATTTATAGAAGTCTCTAAAATGTGGCTAGTCTCCGAGCACGAATTAGCCACCACACACTCATGATCAAACTCAACCAAGGAATGTGAAAAAGCAATAAAATGAGTAAATTCATCAATATTAATCTCAAAAGAGGAATCAACAGTAGTGCTAAAACTCTCATAAAAAAGGAGAGTAATCCCATCAAATATGTCTCTCAAATCTGCAAGATGGGACTCTACAAACAAGTCTAAAGACCCTTCCAAATACTCATCCCACATAGAAACATTTAGAATACTATGATCATCTTTTTGAATAGAAGAAATATCTCAATCCAAAGAAGGAGGTGGTGGAGGAGGAGGAAGATCAACACCATTAGTATCAAGAACACCAAGGTTCAAATGACCAAATGTCTCCTTACAAACATGATTCAGCCTTGATGGAAGAGTATGAACATCATCCAAAGGAAAATCATCACCAATAACAAAAGGAGATAAGGAATACAATTAAGATGCATGATCCACCACACATATAGAAATTATCTCTCTAGTCTCCACATTTCTAATTTGTATACATGTTCAGGAGTGAAATCCACTATCTTACCCTGTGCATCATGAGTAATTTGATAAACTGAAAAGGAGATTAGTGGTTAAGAAGGGTATATAGAATATCATGAAATGATCATTCACTCATATCAATAGAAACTGTACCCAAAACCTTCATGTATGTATTGTTACCCATCAAAATTTTAGGTGAACTACAAGGCTCAAAAGAACAAAACATACCAATAAAAGATGTCATATGATGTGTTACACCTAAATGAAGAAGTCATCTACCATTCTCAAGAATAGTTGAAGCCAAGAGTATGTTTCCTTTCCAAAATTTTGAAGTTCCTGACTATGTGGATGAAGATGTAGAATTAGTTGATTGTGTAACTTATGAAGAATATTGAGACACTAATGAAGGTAGTGGAGTATTATGTTTTTGAAGAATGTGGGAAAGCTCATCAGTCTTCTTAGTATAAGACTTATGCGCATCATGTCCTTGGTTTTTGTAATGAGCACATTTGATCCTCTTCTTTTTGGATGATTTTTGTTGAGAAGAAGTATTGGACTCGGTAGTAGGCTATGAAAGATGATCTTGTGTTCTCTTATTAGAATTAGAATCATTTTGTTGTTTCTTATCCTTTTTGCTTTAAGTATTTGGAAGTGGGTCCTTTGCAAGAAGTGCTTGAGACCTTGGTAGTATCAATGTTCCCATATGTGCTAAAATTTCTTGTTCTATTATTAATTTTACTGCAAAACCATCAAGAGAGGGCATTTTGTGTGTACTACTTAGAGAATCCATAGTAGCATAAAATTCAAAAATAAATATTGGATTATGAGGACCAAGCTTAGAGAGAATGGACAGTATCAATTTTTCATCATATTTTGTAACCCCACATTCATAAAACTACCTTCTAAGAGAATTAGGCTTGGTGAAGAATTCCTAGATACAACCAAATTTTCTAGGTTCAAGGCTCATTAGTTCATTCTCCAAATGAAATATCCCCATCTTATCTAGAATACCAAAGAGATTCTCCAAGGTGGTCCAAATATCATTAGGAGTTTTTCAAGGTGGAAAATGATATTGAAGATCAGGATTAATAGAGATCAAAAGAGTGTCAAGAGCTTCATCTCTTCAATCAACCCATAATATCTTTTCTATAGCAACTAGTGTAGGTTCAAGATCTTTTCCAAATGTGATTCTATGCAACTCCAATGTTATCAATAATAGCTCCATTTTTTATTTTTACTCATGATAGTTATATGGAATTAGAAATACAACTTTGGACCAATCCATGATCAAGCAAGAGAATGCAACTAATATTCTTCACAATATAAATAAATAACTCCTTTATTCACAAGAAATGGTACAAAACCAATAACTTCAACAGATTAAATGGAGTAAAAAACTACAAGATAGTTTAAATATAACTTAACCACAACAATGTTGGTGAAAATATCTTTCGAACGATATATGGTGTCACAAAAATGAATGATGTTTGAAAAAGTTGCATAGGTTTGAAAAAAAAAAAGGTTGCTAAAAGGAACTTTGACCAAAAATAAACCCCTAGAAGAGCTAGAAACTAGTCACCCACATGACCACATTTGGTGCAAGGTTGAAAAATATTTTTATTTCCATAAATCACTTTGGGAACTATGCACCACTTCCAAAGCACTCCCCAGAAGATGGTGCCCTTACAACAATGCCACTTTGTTGAAAGTGAAAAAATCCAAGAGTGAGTTGGATGAAAAACTACAACACCAAATTTGCATGGATCTTCCAAAGTGAAAAGGAAAAATCTAATGTACTATTCTAATCTATAAATAGTATTTCTCCTATGTAAGTCAACCAAATATCAATCGTATCTTTAATGATGTCACTAGAGAGGGTTTTCCTGAAAATTGGACGACCAACATTGTTATTCCTCTTCACAAAAGAAACACCATAAATAATCCATTAAATTATCACAATATTTTGGTTAACCCTCTCCTTAGGAAACTCTTTGGTATAATGGTTGAGCAAAAAATTAGCAAGTGGGTAAAAATTGAAGGCAAAAGAGCTAAGGGCCACGTTGGTTTTAGACTAAAGCATTTCACTATTGATCACAGTGTTACCCTTAGATTCTTGGCTGAAAAAAATATGGAATAATCAAGGTAATGAGGCCTTTTTTATTTTTTATAATTTTAAAAGGATTTTGACATGATACTACATGATAAAATTTGGTATAAAATGGAAGAGTTGGAAATATTATTGAGCTTAGAGTTGTGATACATAGATTGTATGAGCAGCTCAATGCTAAAATCAAAACCATAAATGGGATGTCAAAGTGCTTTGGCAATGATATAGTTGTAAGGAAAGGGTTCCCTCTCTCATTAAATTTATTTCAGCTATATATTGATAAGTTAGAAGAATGGCTAAACAAGACAAATGGTGACAGAGTTCAGGTAGCTAAATATGTGATAAAGCTACTTCTGTTTGCAGATAATCTCATTTTAATTGCTAAAATAACTGAGGGGTTGAGGGAACGCTTGAAGGCACTTCAAACCTTTTTTATTGAGGTTGGGATGTAAGTGAACACTATAAAAACCAAAGTCATGATATTTTCTTTGAAAAGAAACAGGAAGACACAAAACACTTTTCTTTTTGAAGGCAATCCTTTAGAGATAGTAAATGAGTACAAGTATCTTAGGAATCAATTTTCACAACAAACCCAGTTGGGCAATGTGTAGAGAAAAAATAATTTAGGGAGACTGGAAAACACCATATTTCTTATAAAATAGATGTAGGAACGCAAAGTTATGGAATTGGAAAACCAAGAAAATCATTTTTGCTTTGTTGGTCACCTCGGCGATCCTTTACGGGTGTGAGATTGGGGCAACAACATGTTAGATAAAAATGGAGGCAAGTAGAAAGAATCCAAAAACATCTAATCATCAGTTGTCTCAAAATTAAAATAGTTTCCCCTAATGAGATCTTATTGGTGAAAACAAGCATCTTCCCTTTAGAGGCATCAACAATGGTTGAATTGTTAAGCTACCTAAAGAAAACACAAAGTATGGAAAAACTTCGTGGGCCTAAATTGATCATGGAGGAAAGGATAGATAGAAGAAAGAATGCATGGATGAAGAAAAATGACAAATAGATGAAAAAATGTGATGTTAATATTCAAGAATGTTTGGATAACAATGAAGAAATAAAAAAGTTTGTGAGAGAAAGATTTAGGAGTGTCATATGGTGAAAACAAAATAGGCAAAAAAAAACCTAGTATATCAAAGAGCTTAACCCCACAGGAGACCATGCAGAAAAAGCATACATAGAAGCAAAGATTAAATTGAGAGCACAAATGCTTATAGCTCAACTTAGGACTAGTTCTCACTATTTGAGGTGTGAAATAGGAAGATGGATGATACCTAAGGAAAAATGGGAAGATAAAATATGTATATTTTGCAACATGTGAGTGGTAGAGATAGAACAACATTTTTATCATGGAGTGTCCACCATACAGTGACATTTATTCTAGCTATGTGGATATTTTAGAAGCGGATAATTTAAGTACCTTATTTGAAGAAATGCAACTAGACAAAACAACAAAACTAGTTATCAAAATTCACTATCAAAAAGAAGATTTAAAGAAGAAGTTACAAATGTTTAAGATTATAATACTCTATTATACAATGTGCATTATATAGGGAGTCTCATAAGCTGCTTCGGCCTCATAGACGTTATTAAAATCTTTCACTCATCTATCGCATCTTGGAAATAAAAGCGGTGACAAAAAAAATTTTGATGATTTGATATAATATGAGCCTGACTAAGCTGGCAAGCAATACATGTGAGGCATAAGAAACCCAAATGAATGGAAAAAAATTCATCTGAAATAAAGTCACCAATCTTTGTCAGATACAAATGGGCCAATGGAAGAACCACCAGTTAATGGAGGACCCCGAGCAATGGAAATTGAATGGGATGAGTAGGAGAGTCTTCGCTAAACCTCGACTCACCGAGAGATATATAAAGTGGCTGACACAAATTAGAAAGAAATACCAATAGGAAATGTAAATACCAAAAGGGAAAAACCATGCCAAAGCAAGATCTGCAGGGAAACAAAGTTGTCTGCCAATGAAATATCATTGGCCAAAAATAAGGTATGAACCAACACAATCTGACCTAAAAAAAAATCTAATGAAAATTCTCGAATGTGAAAGGAGACATATAAGGCGAGTTTTACTATTATGTTGGAGTATCAACTCCACCCCAGTACCTATAATCGACTATAAACCTTCACAAAGAGATTGCCAAGTTCTCAACAGGAAATACCTACACAACATAACTTCCTCATTCATGGCCTGAAAATATATGACTAAATAAGTTTTAATTAAATATTTAAAATTATTAATGATTTCATTAGGATACAATCAAGGTATTAAACACTTCAATAAGAAACAAAAGATGTTTTACAAAGAATGACTAAAAGAATAAGGAAAAATAACAAGGATCCTACGAGCCTAGATTATAATAGACAATACATCAATTATGATATATAGAGGTAAGAAATAGAGACAATCGGAAATATAGTCATTGGAGCATTGAAAATGAATGCTTTGATGTACATTAGAAAGCTCGATAGTTGAATCTATTACCCAATACTTGTGCAATATTGAATATAGATGAACAATTGGACATTGAACCACTATTCTAATTGAATGAATGAAGGAATTTTATGATGTCCATGAGACCAAATAGTCTATGGGACCCCTCATAAAATATCATGATTATTTTTCATCTTCTTTTCGTTATCAGCCATCCTGTCATAAATTTGTATCAGAAAACCAACGATTTTGTGTAGTCTTGTTTTGTACAAAAGTTTATGTAGACAACCCTCCTTTAAATTATCTTCATACTACTCATAGATATCCTAATAAGTGGAAAGCTCAAAAATAAAGTTTCATTCTATTTCAACACACTCTTTACTGCAGAAAATGCATATTCTTTATTCCCAAACCTCCTTGGGAACCATCCACCTACCCATCTCACATCGTATATGGTGGGGTTTGGTTCTCAACTGAGCCACCAACAATCTAGCTTTACCTTTGATTTTCTATAGTCTTTATCCTCATGCCCCCAAGTGAGGTTGAACTCTTTCACAGAGTGGGTTTTTTTCTCCCTATTTGCTTTGTCCACATGGCAACCTTGAATTTCTCTAGCACAAGCCTTTTTATCTCTTCATTGGTGTTAGGACATTTTTAGCATGTCAATGTCCCACTTATTTAACCATTCCTTATTCTACCTCATCCACATCTTCTTCATGTGGCCTAACCTCTCCTTGACCACTAACTTGGGCCAATGTTGTTTATCCAGATGTTCAACTTTGTTTAGATAGCTTAACAAACAGATAACATATGAAGCTTCCATCAGGAATATACATACTTCAGCCAAGAGAATCTCATACATAATTGTTGGTTTTACTTTAAGAATAGTAGTAATAAGATGCTTTTGTATTCTTTCTATTTGTTTCCATTTGTGGTTAGAGAGGCTACTCCCCCAAACCTCACAGCCATACAACATAACCAGAGTGACCATCAGGCCAAAAGTGTCTTCTTGGTTTTCCAATCCCATAGTTTCACTTGTCTACATTTGTTTTGCAGTAAAAAAAAAAGATCTCCATCCCCCTTGCATTCATTTAGTTCTACAAGTCTTCCAACTAAGCTTGTTGTGAAAGTTAATTCCTAAGTATTTATATTCATCCATAATCTCAAGCATATTTCCCTCAAAGAAGAAATTAACTTGTTGCTTCTTCTTTTTTTAAGGATAAAATAATAATTTTAGACTTGTTAGTGCTCACCTGCATCCCAACTTCATGAAAAAAACTCTCTAGTGCCCTTAAGTGTTCTCTCATATCCTTGGTTTTTTGAGCAATTAGAATAAGATCGTTAACATAAAGAAGTAACTTCACTACGTACTTAGCAAGCTGGACTCCCTCCCCCACAGTTTTGTTTAGTCATTCTTCAAGTTTATCAATATACAAACCAAATAGAGTGGGTGATAAAGGGAAGCCTTGTTTTATTCCATTATCACTACCAAATCATTTTGATGTGCCATCTTTTGTTCCAATTCTAGCTCTAACGTGTTCATAGAGTTTGTTCACCGTTTCTCTAAGCTCCATCAGGATCTCAAGTTCCTCCATTCTTTTCCAAAGCTTGTCTCTAAGAACCGCGTCAAGGCTTTTTTAAATACATAAAACAATAGAAGGTCTCTCTACCTTGAAGGTCCCATAATTTCTTAATAAGGTTTCTAAGAGTGATGTAGTGGCTGATTGTAGAGTGTTTCGGTCTAAACCCAACCTACCCTTTTGCTCTCTTTTCTTCCTTTTCAGTCCAATTGTTGATTCTTAACTCTATTATTCCCCCAAATAATTTATAAATAAGTGGATTCACCATGATCATGCAGTAGTTAGAGTGATTATTAGTATCACCACTCTTATGGAGAGGTATAACCATGCTAGTAGTCCATTTAATCAGAAAAACACTTTGATTGACATTGTTGAAATATTTTTGGATGTGAGGAGCAGGGAGTCTCATTTCCCACCTTAAGAATTCAGCTTGCAGCCCATCAATATATTTTTCTTTATTACTTTCTAGGATCTTTATTCCTTGTTTAATATCTTCCACCGAAAAGAGTTTAGTAGAGGTGTTAATTCTTGGAGGGCTACCTTTATCTTATATTCGCTCATATAGGAGTTTTTCATACTCAAGGCATTGATTATCCGTGATATTTTTTTTGCTTTATTTTTCCTTTGTTGTAGTTCTCTCCAAAAACCCTTAGGATTGTGCTTACCCAAAGAGATTAGCTCTTCTCTTCTTGAGACAACATAACTTTCCTTTTTAGATTTTATCAACTTTATATATTTTTTTATTTTCTTCTTGTCTGAATTATTCTCTTTGACTATTCTTTTTGTTTCCTTGCACTCTTCATCATACCATGGGTTAGATGGGAATGTGTTGCTAACTCCTTTCTTATGTCATGATCTTTTACACATTTCTAGAGCTTCATGCATTAAAGGAACAAGTAGGATGATGTAGGTATGGTCCTTATTTTCCCATATTTCCTTATGTGAAGAGTCATCTTTTGCAATTTGAAGATGATGATCCAAAGCAGCCACAAATAACTCCTGATTTTCTTGATTCATGATGAGTTTTAGTTGAGAGTGATTTTTATTATATAATAGACTTCCTTTAGTTTTCAGAGAATTATAGTTCTGAATACCAAATTTTACAAAAAGAGGCATGTGATCCAATTTTAGCTCAAAAGGACATGTCCCAATATTAAAATCCAGCAATCTAGAGGAGAGTCTCGAGAACACAGAATGTAGTCCACAACACTCTCATCATTGTAGGTTTTACAGGTAATACCTCTAGAGACTGACCATATTTTCATACCATTACATATGATCAAACCATACAAGATATAAACACCTAGAATCTCAGCTCCAAAGAGAGACACATTCCCTTGCCCATCTTGTGAGATTATTTCCCAAACATGATCCATGTTTTCTTCTAGCCAAAGTGGATGATCCTCTCCTCCCTCCTTATTGTCCAACTGAATGGTCTAATTATTTGTTTTCCTTGCATTAAAGTCACCCACCAAACCTATCTCTCCCAAACTATAAATTTAGATATGTCTTTTTTAGTGTTGAATAAGGGTCCTCATTGTCAAGACCCTTCTTTTTACAAAACTTAAGAGTTTTTTGGGGCAAATTAACACGCAACCAACCAAATTGTAGCATCATCAACAACTAATTTCAACCATATAAATTTCTTGTTTAGATCTTATTTCTCAACTTTTATAATACCTCCCCACTCTTCTTTGATTAAAATTGCAATCCCCCCAAGACCATTTCTTGTTTCTGATATGTCATTCCATACTCATACTTTATTGTAGCCTTCAAATTCTAGAACTTTTCAACCCTCATGTTCATGTGTTTCTATAAGAATAATAATGTATTTCCCCTTTTCTATGAGCCCCAACCCCAATCCTCTTCTCCATGGGAAATCTCTACAATTCCAGCTTACCATATATAAGTACTCTCGTGAGGCCCCGCATCCCTATTTATTGTTTGGAATTCTATCATTGATTTGAGCTTTGCCATTTTTCAGGCAAGCCCATTTCCCTTCTTCTCTTGTTGTTTTTACTTTCTCCCATTCTTTCCTTTGCTCTTCCTATTGTGCAAATAACATATCCTCTTCAAAAAAAAATTGTGTGCCTCGTAGCATTCCCTTCTTTAGAATTGCATTTTTATCTTTCATGCACTTTAGTGTAACCCTTACCTGCCTAAGTCTATTACCATCCATCTTCCTTTCAATCCTAACTGATTGCTAAATATTGTCTGTCCACTTCAAATCATCCCTCAAAATATCTCTCACTAAGATATCAGTCCTTTATTTATCCCCAAAATCCTTCAATCCTTTGACTATGAAATTTGCACCTTTATTTTGTTTGTCCTTTTCCTCTCTTAGTTGTTTCTTGGTCTACTTTTTCTATGATTTCAGATTGCTCATTTAAAGGAGACCCGTTCATGATTTGTGCCCAATATTTGGTTGCCTCTATTTGATCCCTTAAACGAATTTCTTTCATCTTAATGCTCTCCATTGCTGATTGGATCTCTTCCATATGTTTTGTGCTACTAATATCTAATGACTTTGAGTTCTCCTTTGCTAATATGATTTTGTGTAAATCTTGTTTTATAGAGAAAATATGTTATTATCCGCTTTCCATAGTGTTTTGTAGTTTTAAGACTCCCTTTTTGAGTATCTTATTTTCTTATTCCAAATTCTTATTAGCTTTTGTGATTACTTTCACCTAGGATTCCCTGATTTGCTCCTTTGATTCTATATGGTCTACCTTCTCTTTCAACAACATCAGTTCATATACATATAGCTCAAAGGACCATACAAGTGAAGAGGTAGTAGGACTATAAATTCCTTTGTGATCATTTTATATATCCTCCATTTCCTTCTTGTCCATATTGGTTATGCTAGATTTTGTTTTCTCCTCAGCCTCCTCTTGAATAGAGGAGACCACATTTTTTTGCCTTTCATTCTCATACTAATCAAATTGACCATCCACAGCATGAGATGCTTTTGGGGTAGCATTACCACTATTTCCATCTATTTTGGGGAGGATCATAAAAAGTTTCTTCTTTGGTTGTCTAAGCTTGTGAATCTTCATATGCCTTAGAATCCCTTTATATTGTTTCGCATTGATGAAGATTAACCTATCTTTTATCATCGCCCCATTACCCCCATTAAACTCTATTTACCTAGAGCCCAGACCCCAAGGCCCAATTTTACTCATTATTTGTGCCTGTATCATCTTAAAATGGAAGCACTTTCATGTTAAGAGTGTTTATCCCTCCTTAGGGGACGTTTTTGACCTCTACCATATCATCATCCTATTTCTGCATCATCTCATGCTTCTGTACTGGTTCAGGACCCTAATTGGGCCTCTTCGGGCACCTCCTACCCCACCTGACATATTTTCCAAGGGTTCTGACCCCCTGGGTCAGGGTTGACCTTGACCCTGACCTGGATCCCCCTTTCAAATCAGGAAACTTGTCGGCTGTCGGGGCTCATCAAAAATTTAGTTTTCCCGCTTTCGGGTTGGCTGTTTCAGGTTTCAAAGCATTAATTCCTAAATTATATTTAATATAGGTCCTTTTCTAGGGGCATGGGTTTAATTAGAATTTAATTATCCTATGTAGGCCTCCTTGGAAGATTGTGCCCTATTTTCATATAAAAGGAAGCAATTTTCTCTCATTTTCTCTAAGTCTTCCAAGTGCAAAAAGCTCTAATCAAGATTTTTCTCAAGCATCCATTGTTCTCAAGCTCTTAAGGTGTTCAATTCTTCTTTTCAAGCATTCAAGTTCTCCATTTAAGATCAAGGATTCAATCTTTCAAGCCTTTGAAGGGATTAGGTGCAAACATTCAAGGTTCATCATTCAAATCCTAGATCTAGCCATCATGGTGGTGTGATCTTCCTTCAAGATCCTTGGTGCCTCTTCGAGACTCTTTCATCATCTCTTCAAAGTGGATTTAAAGCATACAATCATGGAGGTTTATGGTTCATATTGAGTTCATGCTTTCATATTTACATACTTGCATACATCCAAATTTCAATTACATATCTATTGAATATCATAGCTTCATTGTTAGATTCAATTCTACTACATGTTAGCATTTTGCACTTTATTGATTTCAAGGTTAATTCATAAATTGGGGTTTGACTAAGGCAAACCCCTTCCCCACAACAAAACAGTCTCCTTTTTCTTGTAGGTATAGGTACGGAACAATGGATTTGAGCCCAGATCTGGATACCCTTTTCAGCAAACTTTCAGGATCCGTGAACAAAGTCACTTTTGGATCTGTGCATGTCAGGGTCAACATTATTAGGTCAGGGTTGACATTTGTGGGTCAAGTTCAACCTTTTTCATAAGATGACATCAGAACGGAAAATGATTTCTGGGTTTTGTTCGTCTCTACGTTTTGGTTCGGTATCAACTGTCAGTTTCTCTAGAAATAGTCTACAGACCTTAGAAAATAGCATTCTTTGATATGCAATATTTGAAGGTTAGTGCATTTCTCAGATATTTTCAATTACATATATATATATATATATA
>MU226501.1:0-18424 GCA_018584345.1 Thuja plicata | reverse complement strand
TATATATATATTACAGAATTTAAGGTATCTCATTTGTTATTTTCCTTTCCAAATAGTTGATTCATTTGTGCATTAACCCTTCTCTTGGATTGATCAACTTGGATCTCCCATTTGTGCATTTGGGAATAGAAAAGGAACATCTTATCTTCTCCTTAATCATGATTGCAATTCATAATCAATTCAATTCAATCTAGGTAATTCAAAGAATAATCTACACATCAACACCTTACATTTCAAGATAATCAATTCACAAACAATCTATAAATCAAATCAATCATTTCTATACTTTATCTATTACATTTTAGTAACAACATTCTATTTCATATGTTACAATGCCTTAGGGTAAATTTCTGGGAATCCGTGTGTAATCTAAAGTGGGTGACTCCCATACTTCATTAACCCTTCCTGACATAACCACCTGAACCAAGACTCAGGGGTTTGCATGCTAGAACCAGTTATAGTTGGTCCAAAAATTCCTTGATAAGTATTGTCTGCTAACACTTGTATTTTTCCTATTAAAAAGGTGGTTTTTTTATTGAAACATCTAGTGTCTCTATGGTTAAGAGGATGGAGAGTTTTGTTTGTTCCCTCATCAAAGCATGTTGGGACTCATTTGAAGATATGAAAGCATAAACAATGTTGAAAACCAAAAGGAAAGAAATAGGTGCAATAGAAGGATGACATGATTGTCCCTATTATGGTCCACAAAAAACTCTATCTCTGCCTTCAAAATCCCTCAAAAAACTTGTCTCTACAGCCACGTCTATGTTGTATAATCCCTTGTCACTAGCTCTCTGTCATTGGTTACCTCTCACTGTTGTAAGAACCCACCTGCTGCAGAAAACCCTAGGTCGTTAGTCGTTCGTTGTTTGCATCTCGTCATTCAAAGATCAAGTATCCAATGATTGAGATCAGAAATGGTATAATTAGGACGACCCCCGATAAGAGTTATCATAACATAAAAATTGCCACAAGAGAAATAGGGAGAAGTGAGCATACATAACAAACATATGGTTTATCTTACAAGCAACAAGTTGTCATTAGAATATCGACAATATATATTATAACATAATAAGATTATACAAAGAAGAGAAGACTCAAAAGAGATCAAATTGTAAATTGGTTATATATATATATATATATAAAATTTAATAAGGATAAATATATTATTGGTGTGAGGATTTAATATAAAAAGTAGATATAAAACATTATTTATTTTTTCTAATTGTTGTTCTTAATCATGGTAAGGGAAGTGTAGTAGTCATGATTGGGAGAATGATGATGAGGTCACCTTCTAAGCACACCACCTCATGGTTGTGACAACTAAATCCCCGTGAGTCCAAAGGGGGACAAAGTGTGCTACCTCTGGGTTTAGGAAGGATAGGCTTTTGGGGAACCTTATTGTGAATAATCCTCACACCATACCATGGTGAATGAGTGTCCAATCATTAGAAGCAAGTTATGAATGGCAAGATGAAGGAGAATGACGATAAGATATTGTGCTAGGTAGCCCACCTTATATGTATGGCAAGGGATACATGAAGCCAAGGGGGGAAATTGTGTCTACTCTTGGGCCTAGGGTAGGAGGTTTCCAGGACACCTCATCAAGCCACCCTACCTTAACAATTCTATGGTTCAGTCATCCTCAATTTAACTCCAACATCTATTGAATTGTTTTACATTATTTATTTATTCTATGAAAACTAACTATATGACATCATGATTATATATGAACCTTAATTGTGTTGTTTGAGGTTACATGACCAAATAAATCCTATATGTGGTAAAAACTAACCCTATTTTTGTGCAATTATGACTTTAGGAAAAGATAGAAAGGGGACTTTACAAGTGGTATCAAAGCATATTTCCTGCCATCTTGTGAAGGGTAGTTGATGTGAACTAGTTTGGTGTTTCTATTTCTTGACATGGCTAACTATGTGCATGTATGCAAGTACATATTTGATGAGGTTAATGACCAACTCATTAGTTTAATGTTCACAAAACACTAAGGACAATCATAAATTTGATTAACTCTCTTCACCATAGAAAATAAATTAGATGATTTAGACGACAAAGCATTATTTTCTCTAAAAAATGAGGACTTGCATTTTGCTGGCATGATTGTTAATTGAGGTAGTTATAAGAATTTATCACATCTACATGTATAGACATAGTTGTATGAGTAATAATTTGTTTGGATGATTGTGAGTTGGGGTAACAATAAGAAGATGTTTTGGGTGACTCTCTAATGTTTTGCTTCTTCATTATTGAAAAATAATAGAATGCGAGTTGTGGTTTAGGAAGGAAGTGAAATTTTATTGGTGATATAAAAATACAAATTTCCTATTAAAGCTTAATGAATATCAAGAACAAGTAGATACAAATTAATGTAATATGTTAGCAACTAAGATTCTCTTAGAATTCATCAAAAATATATGAAAAAATGTGTATTATTGAAGTTCATTATTGGCTACATTAGCTCAATGCCTCTAATAGGGAAATAACTATTATCATTATGAAACTTTCTTCTTTGGTTGATCTAGCAATTGTTGAATGGATAATTAGATATTATCATTTTGAATCTTTAAACTAAAATGATACATTTGAAATGTAGTTAAATAAAAGAAACTATTGGAATATCCTTTTCATAAATCTTTGTATATGACCATAAAATAAGAAATATGACATTCTTGAGCATGCAACATACTTTCCCTAGTTGACTTCCCAATTGATCATATCGTAATCTATATGAAAGTATGATATATTAATGTCACCGAAGGCTTGCATGAATATAGTTCACATTATCATTGTTGGTTTTGAATTTTCTAACCTACATAGTCGTGTGTCTTTAGTTATTGTCCATTCTTCACATCAATCTTAAGAACATTGATCTTTAAGCTTGATTATACATGAGCTTGATGACTCTTAGAGGGGAAAACCTATTTATGTAAATATAAACCTATTATCAAAGCCATGATCATTGAGGTGCATACCAATGTTAAAGAATTTTTCCAAACCCTTCCATGCATTTAAGTGGTCACTTGATAAAATTGAAAAAAGATTTAGAAAAATCTCATAATTTATAAGAAAATTAGTAGTATTATTCATTATCAATTACAATGATTGAAGATAAAATTGTTAAAAATTATACATTAGGTAAAGGGAATAGTGTGGATGCAAGGAATTGTCCTCCTTTCTATTGGAATTATTGGAATGATGTACTACGAGGGGAGGGGTGAATCAGTACCTCTAAAACTTTTTACGTGGTTGGACCATTAACCTTTGTGTCATCAGATTTGTATATTCCTATCTATCTGTTTATATTTCTTTATGTATGTGAAATCATAATATAAGTTCTTTGCATGTGTAAACATTCAAGAAACATACATGAAAGTAAATAACACATAACACATGATATGATATCACAGAAAACTCCTGTTAGGAAGTAAAAACTGCGGTGGGGATGTCTACCCACAAAACTTCACTATCTGCAGATAAGAAGGGAGCCAGTTAAGGCTTACAATTTGATAACTTCTGATGATCTACCCTGTTAGGAGTATTAGAGTGGAGACCTGTTAGGATCTAATTCATTTGAAGCTTTAGCAACACTATTAAGTGTGCACTCTATTAAGAGATTTATCAAAGAACTGTTAAGTCCACCTTCTACAAAAGGATTTATGATGTGATGCACTTGTTAGAATGTAACTACAATATAAATGTTGATCTGATTGTATATGCATACTCTAATTGTTAATAACAGATCCTGTAAAGCTTACAATGTATATGTAATCACCTTGAGTGATTTGAATAATACTTGGTATCTGCTCGTCAGTAGCCTTGTCTGTGTTCTTGATAACTGATATGATCTATTTCTGAACTTTGCATGAATTATCTTATACTTCTTAGATGCTCTTCATGGATACAATCATTTATCCAAGTTACTTCATGTCTTTTTTTTACAAATGATTGAACATCTATTTATACTAGTTTCTTAGTCTATTCTTGATTCACACTTTTCAAATTAACTCTAGATCCAAGGTTTACAACTTCACCTTGATCTTTAGTTAGTTATGTTTTAGATATGTTAGGATGCTTTAAAACATTTACAATATGCTTGATGGACCCTCAAGTAAAGTTTTAAAACAAATAAAAACTCTAAAAATAGAATTACAATTTTTTATCTAACGTGTAAAGTCAGATCCACTTTTTTTGGGTTTTATAACTGACTGTCGGTTCTGATGGTCAGGCTGCTCTGTCAGTCTATCGGTTTTCTTTCATTCTTTATTCTGTCAGTTTTCTGCTCCATTGGTGTCCCTTTATTGAACAGTTCGTCGGGTTCCTACCTTTTTTGCTCTGTCAGTGATGTTCACAAAACTGTACCATCAGTAATGTTCTTTATGCTTTGTCATCAGTTGAACTCTTGTCAGTGTTCGTTGGGAAATTCTATACTTAGCATTTTCAAAATAGACATTGTCATCTCGTCGGGTATGCTTGTTGTCTGTCGGTTATGCCTGTACCGATGACCTTTATCATGTTTTTCACTTTAAGTATACTAATGACAAAACTTAATGTCATCAATCCCCCCCTTTGACATTAGTATCAAAAACTGATATGTGCAACATACTTGATGTATTAGTATGTACACCTATGTATACTTCTTCCTTAGTCATGAAATGAATCCCCCTATGCATATGTCGATAAGTGTAAGTTTATGTACATATAATTGAATTCTCCTTTTTGTTTCCTTTTTCTGATATATTGTACATATCTATTCTTGCTATACATACATTATACATATCCTTATCTCCTTTTTTATAATGTAGTATATTGTACATATGTACTATACATTCCTCCTTTTTTGATAATGAGGGAAAAGGTACTTGCAACTTGTCAAAAATGTGAGAGTGTGAGGCTTTGATTTCCTCCATCATCTTCTCCCATTTCTCCTTCAAATTTTCAAGAGCCATGTGCTCAAGTGATATTCTTACATGCATATCATAGATGTTGTCTACTATAGACATCTCCGAGGTTGAGATCAGATTTCTTGCATCTGTTATGTGTTGTTGCAGAGTGGTGAGGTTTGGAAAAATGTGAGCCTGTAGCTCGGTAACCTCATTTCTAAACTATGTATCAGTATCCCATATCTCTTGTCTTAATCTATTTACCTCTGTGATCTTTTCATGATGCAACTTTATTGTGTTTGCATCAGAGGTTAAACTTTGTGCACTAGCTGTCAGATCTGAATCTAGTTGGGACAGCTTTTCACTATTTTCTTTTGTGAAATTTTCCAGTGTGCACAATTTCTGAACAAAGGTAACAACTTCAAAAATCATAGGTTCTAATTGACTTTCTAATTCAGATAGCTTTACCTTGTTCTCTTCCACTTCTTGGTTGATATTCTCAACTAATTTGTGTTGATACTTCATTTCTGCTTGTTCTTCTATTGCCTTCTCTGCATCTACATTTTGATTGGTGATGGCGTCGGTAAGAACTGTAATTTTCTCCATGACTGATATGTCATTCTCAACTTTTATATCAGGAACAAGTTGATGTAGTATGTCCCTAGCTTTATCAAGTGCTTGGGCCTCCCTATGCACCTTTTTCATTTTCTCTTGTATTGCTTTTCTTTGACACATCACTCCAAACTTTTGAAGTGCTTCAGTACCTAAAGTAGATACATCCCACTTGGGTATTTCAATTACCTCATCAAGTGTTACATCCAAGATGTCTTTGTTCATTACATTCTTCTTCTTCTTCTTTGGCTGGGAGACAGATTGGTGAACTACCATTTGTAGACCTTGAGATTGGATTGATTTGGTAGGTGAAGGTCGAGAAGATGAAGCATCTTGTTGCTTCTATTCAGAGTCCACCAGTTGGTTTTGTGAAGACGTCTCTTCATTAGCCTTGGGTGTATCAACAAATTTATCTTCCTTTTCTCTCATGCTCTCATCTTGCTTAACTTCTTTACTATTTTCTTTCTTTTCATCCTTTCTCAATGTTTCATCTGTTTTAGTATCTTCTCCTTTGTCTTTTTTAGGAGACACCTTTTGCTGAGTGTCGGTTGCATCCTTCATCTTTGTATCTGTATCTTTTTGAGTATCTAATGCATCTTTATTTTCATCATTACCCATGTTCTTGCGTATATCATCATCTTTCTTAGATGATTTCTCCTGACTTGATTCAATATCAATAACTTGTATCAAAATTTTCATGTTGGTCGGTGTATTGACCTCTGCAGTGTCAGTAAGTGTACCCTGTCCGTCGGTATTACCCTATGCAACATTGATATCTTCATCTTTTTGCACCTCTTCTGCAGGGTCTTTTCCTGTAGTGTCATTGATGATGTTATCCAACCATGTTTCATCATTGATATCTTCAGTTATGTTACCTTTTATTGTCAATTCTTCTTTGGTAACCTCTTCTTCATTACTCAAGTCAATATGAATTGGACTTGGTGGAATTTAGCTTTCTTCACTCTGAGTTTTGTCAAGAGTAGTGTTGGGCCATACCTCATATGCAACTTCAGTATTCTGGTTGTCGGTTGCCTCACTCTCTTCTCTATCCAATTCCACTAATGAGTCATCTTTTGCATCCTTAATGATGATGTGTTCCTTCTCCGGGCTAGCTTCCTTAATGGGCTTGTTAAGTATCTTGCACCACTTTTTAATTATGTCTTGATCTAGCTCAATTAGCTTCCCCTTGAGAAATTTGTATGCTCTCATTTTGGGTGAGAACTCCTTTTCATACTTTTTCATCATTTCACTTATCTATTCCTTCTTTGAATCCGAAGGCATAAGAGTAACAAGTACTCTTTCTCTTATCTCTTTTTCTTGGTGAAGTGAAAATGTCCATCTTGCAGACAATCTCACTGATAGTTCCTTGGGAACGTCATATTCTGAGAATTATAGTGGAACATAATGGTGTTTGCACATTTTAGCTATTATAGCTTCTTCAATTTTATTTTTATCCTTTGGATCAAATTTCAACCATTTCCTAGTGTTAGGATAAAAAATAGATGGTGATTCTGAGATGTTTTTACATATTTTGTCAATTGTTTTTGGAATCAAGGGTTCTTTCCCTTTTTGCACATCTATGTCAGCTTCATCCATAGATGAGTCTTCTAGATATTCTCTAGTTCTTGTCAACTTCCTCCTTTTGGTCTATTTTATTTTTGGTGATAATGGTTTCCTCTTATAGGTTCTCACTTTTCCTTTCTTTAGTGGTGAAGGAGTTGTTTCCTTTGTAGTTTTGCTTCTTGTTCTTGAAGCGGTTGTTGTTCTTGATCTCTTAGGTGGAGGAGGAGGTGATGAATCTGACTGTGTACCCTCTGATTCATTCTTTTCTGTATCTTCACTGATAGGTGATTGACCCTCAGTTTGTTCCTCCTTTCCTTTTGTTTCCTGTTCACCTTCTTCAGTAACTGCAAATTTCTTGGTTAAGTCTTTTATTATCTCATTCTTCTTGTTTACAAATTTCTTGACAACAAGATCTATCTTGATATTTGATTTGGCTTCTTCATAAGTGCCAAATCTTGCTTGCTTGTTGTCCACTGGTTCATTCAATGGTGCCTTGATGCACTTAGTAGCTTGTCCTATTTTGATCTCAATTTCTAATGGTGATAGCCAGGATTTCCTAGGTACTACTAGTTTGATATAGGTAAAATTAGTATCTACCATAAAACATATGTCCTCTTTGTGTTCTTCTATCAAACTCTTAGGTATCTTTGTTCTAGCTTGCATATTTTCCTTGATAAATTTGAAATATTCATTCATTAGGTCATCAAAATCTATTCCTAATGACTCTATATGCTCACATATTTGTATGTCTACAAGTTTGCTTGTGTCCCATACTACTTTTCCTATGGAAGGAAAGTATTCTTCAAATTAAAAGAATATGCACATGATGAGGGAACCAAACTTACAAGTGTTTGTCCTTGAAGATATTATGGTGTTCATGTTCTCCTCGAGTTGATTCAACAAAATCTCTGCAAGATCCATCTTCTTTCCTATTTTTATCATCTTGTAGGCTGTGCTCATAGCAGTGCTTGCTATGATGTTCATTCTACTGGCCTGGAATATTTTGTATCCTACCATACATGCACCAAACTTGAGTTCATCGTTGGTGATAGTGCTGACCTTGAGACCTCTCTTGTCTGATTTTGCACCAGTTAGCTTTTCCACTTCCTTCAAGGATGGGTGGTTGTGAGCTTGTGGCTTGTCGGTTGTGGGATATCTAGTAACCGCATGAATAACATCTTTTGTTATTTTTTTGGGCTCATTAAGCCATAATCTCTGGTTATGCATTTTGCTGAGAACTATCTGTATCCATTCGGTCTTAAAAACCCTGGGAAAATATAATGCATTCGTCAGACCTTTCACTTCCATATGCTTGTACTCTTCTTTCAGGTTTCGAGCTTCATCACATAGTGCTTTATAGGCATTGTCTAGGTCTAGATCTCCTAATTCCGAGATCTTGCAATGTATATAGGACCTTACATCCTCTACCAGAAAAATCCTAGGTGGGATTCTAGAGAATGCTCCAAAATCATCAGGTTGTGATATGATTTCTGGGTGCAACTTGTATTTAGGTTCAGCACAAGTTTTGTTGTTGATAAGATTAATCATTTTCTTCTTATCCTCTTTCAATTTTTCAATTCTTGAAGTAGATACCATCATTTTCAGAAATTTAGCGCTTTTCGTAACTTAAACAATGTGGTTGGTAAATTTAGGTACTTACTGAATGTCTATGATCACTCATGAATCCTTTGAGTTGTGTTAACATATTGCTGAGGTCGCACTTCAATCTGCTCTTCAATCGCTCTGCTTAGCTCTACTTGGTTGCTCAAAAATCGCGGGTGTGAAATGAGTTCTTCCATCGCGCTTTTATAACTTTTGTGCCCTAAGTTGTCATTAATGCCGAATAACTCGTCAGTATACAAAGACTAAGTTCATCGGTTGAGGCATAAATAAAATCTTCAGTGTAGGCGCAAAGTGTCAAGGTTGCTAGCAGGTTTGGTGACTTCACCGATGATTGTCGGTAAAATGGCGACGACAACTTCTGTCGGCTCAAAGATCACCGATGTCCGTTGGTTTACACTTAGCGACTTGGCTTTTGTGTAATGACTAATACATTTCGGTAAGTAATGTCAACTTTTCTGTGTGTGTTCACCGATGCTAATTTGTACCCATTTACTGATGGTTTTTTTTCAATAATATTACAAGTAACAATATAGTACATCTTCAATAATGCTAATTTTGTCTATATGATCAATGTGTAATGGAACCAATGCATAATATAACTTTTCATAATGCAGCTCCATACTTACTTGTGCAATTTAGTTAGAAATGGTGATGCCACCTGATCCATTGGATGGGGCTTCATCATTTGCATTGCTTGTTCCAGCACCTTCAGTGTTTGTAGCTTTTACCCACATCTTTTTTCTCATCTTATTGATGTCATCAATGGTGTTTCCATTGGGATAAGTGCTTGTTTCTGCCAGTCGGTCTTTGCAATCTTTTATCACATGTCCAACCTTATGAAAATGTAAACATTCCATACCTGGATTGAACCATCTTCTTGGTCTTCTAGTCCATTTTCTCATACAGTTGGCAGATATATGACCATACCTTCCACATGTTGTGCAATTTACCCACATGTTATAGTCCCAAACATATGAGTTACCGACTCTTGTCGGTTTATAGCCATTATCAGGTTCTTTTGGTGTCCAAGCTTTCTTATTCTTTTTCCAGCACTCCTAATATGTATGTCCATTCATTTTGCAGGTAGGACAGTATTTTTCCATGTAGGTTTCCTTCTTTGGATTTGTCAACTTGGATCTGCATTCATATACCTTGAGTCCTTTCTTGTGACATTTATAACAATTACCAATGAAAGTAGATTGTGATTTGAGGAATACCTTTCATCTTGTTTCTGCAAATGTTTGAGGTGTGGCCTACTTTTCCACAGTGATTTCATGACAACTTTTTGGTCCTTGGAGTTGCATAAACATTCCTTTGATCTGATTGATTAGATGATTCTCCATTGTCAGTGTACCCTATTCCTGTGTAGTTGTTAACTCTTCTTTGTCCATCAAGGAAATCATCCATTCTTTTATTGCTATCTTCAGCTTCCTTGATCAATTCATTGTGTTGATTCTAAATTTTGACTTCATGCCTTAGCTTCTCATTCTCTTCCCTTAGCTCACCGATGATCTATATTCTTTCAATGAGTTCAGTATTTAATTTGTTTGCCTCTTGACTCGTAAGAATAATCTAGTTTGTAATCTCATGGTGATGATCAGTAAGTCTTTGAATTTCTGACTCTTTTTCTTGTAGCTTCTCTGTAATTTTCCTCTTATCATCAATAGCCAATGTTCTTTCTGATTCAGCTTTTCTTGAATCATTCATAACATCAATCATTTTTACCATTTGAGTCTCTTGACTGATTTGCAACATTTTGATTTTCTCTGTCAGATGTAGATTGACTTCTTGTATACTTGTGATCTCTTCTACTGATGTGTCTGATGCTTTGCTTGTTGATGATTCAGTTGTGTTGAAGTAATCTGGAATCTCCTCTTCTTGATAATATTTTTCATTAAGCCTAGTTGCCATAATCTTTCTTTCATCAAGCAACTTTATCATGCTTACTCTTGCCTCTTTATACTGCTCATAGTAAATCTGAATTTGTAACTGCTCATTCTCAATAGTCTTGTCCAGTCTATACTTTTCCATTATGTTGATATTTTCTTTTAAGTCTTTAAGCTTTTCAAGAAAGAGACTTAGCTCTGATACCAATTGTTGGAATTATTGGAATGATGTACTGAGAGGGGAGGGGTGAATCAGTACCTCTAAAACTTTTTATGTGGTTGGCCCATTAACCTTTGTGTCATCAGATTTGTATATTCCTGTCTATCTGTTTATCTTTCTTTATGTATGTGAAATCATAATATAAGTTCTTTGCATGTGTAAACATTCAAGAAACATACATGAAAGTAAATAACACATAACACATGATATGATGTCGCAGAAAACTCCTGTTAGGAAGTAAAAACTGAGGTGGGGATGTCTACCCACAAAACTTCACTATTTGCATATAAGAAGAGAGATGGTTAAGGCTTACAATTTGATCACTTCTGATGATCTACCCTGTTAGGAGTATTAGAGTGGAGACCTGTTAGGATCTACTTCGTTTGAAGCTTTAGCAACACTGTTAAGTGTGCACTTTGTTAAGAGATTTACCAAAGAACTGTTAAGTCCACCTTCTACAAAAGGATTTCTAATGTGATACACTTGTTAGAATGCAACTACAATATAAATGTTGATCTAATTGTTTATGCAATCTCTAATTGCTGATAACATATCATGTAAAGCTTACAATGTATATGTAATCACCTTGAGTGATTTGAATAATACCTTGTCTCTGCTCGTCGGTAGCCTTGTTTGTGTTCTTGATAACTGATATGATCTGTTTCTGAACTTTGTATGAATTCTCTTATGCTTCTTAGATGCTCTTCATGGCTACAATCATTTATCCAAGTTACTTCATGTCTTTTTTTACAAATGATTGAACATCTATTTATACTAGTTTCTTGGTCTATTCTTGATTCACTCTTTTCAAATTAACTCTAGATCCAAGGTTTACAACTTGACCTTGATCTTTAGTCAGTTATGTTTTAGATCCATTAGGATGCTTTAAAACATTTACAATATGCTTGCTTGACCCTCAAGTAAAGTTTTAAAACAAATAAAAACTCTAAAAATCGAATTACAATGTTTTATCTGACGTGTAAAGTTAGATCCACTTTTTGCGGGTTCTGTAACTAACTGTCAGTTCTCATGGTCGGGCTGCTCTTTCATTCTGTCGGTTTTCTTTCATTCTTTTTTATGTTGGTTTCCTACTCCGTTTGTGTCCCTTTATTGAATTGTTCATCGGGTTCCTGCCTTTTTTTCTCTATCGGTGATGTTCACAAAATTGTACCGTCGGTAATGTTCTTTATGCTTTGTCGTCAGTTGAACTCTTGTCAGTGTTCGTCAGGCAATTCTATACTTAGAATTTTCATGATAGACATTGTCATCTTGTTGGGTATGCTTGTTGTCCATCGGTTATGCCTATACCGATGACCTTTATCATGTTTTTAACTTTAAGTATACTAATGGAAAAACTTAATGTCATCACTTTCCTCAATGCACAATTCAGAAGGAAGATGACCCAATAGACTCAAGTGGGGATTAAACATTGAATGGGTCAATGATCCTTTGTTGTAAATAAATTGGGACAAGTTGGATTTGAGGGAAAATTATACAATGATGTGAAAATAGAAGGTTAAATAAGAAAAATCAACAAGATTCGGGAAATATAGATTGGCGTAAACTAGATAGACAATTGCAATGACTTGAAACAGGATCCAAAAGACTATCCTAACCCGCAGTATGAATTTGAAGTGAATTTTCAAGGAATAGATTTTATTGGGCAATTTGTTCCCATGAATAGTTTGCAAAAATTTGGTATGTTCCTTGTGATTTTGCTTGAAACTTTCACAATCAGTCTGACAAATCCTGAACTTTTTGGATTAGTCCCGACAATTGTGCCACTTGTTCCTGTGCATAGAAAATTAGGGAAAAGGTTGTGGAAAGGATTTTTCCTTGGTCAAACACTTGTTTAGGATAAATCTTTAAAATGCAATGAAATTTCATAAAGGAAAGTATGTAAATGAGAAGGTAAATACTAGATCTACCTTGTAAATAAGTATACCTTCACGAACGTATGTACAAATTACACATATTCATGAGGATGCTTATATGTTTCTTGAATTATAGTTGGATATTGTTTTTGGATCAAGGATGTCTTCACAAATGCATAGATCCATGAATGCCACTCCTATATCTTCAATGTTGTCATGTTTGATGAACATTTGCTATGAAAGAAGAATGCATGTAATTGGACAATGGATCTTCTTACTTGGATGAGAACTCCTCTAATTGGAGATCATGGGAGAGAATCTTACTACAATGAAAAATATTTGCCTTCAAAATGCCTTGGATGCTTGGAGAAATTCTATATATTGGATGCTTTCCTTTAAATCTTCAATTCACTCGGTTGCAAAATGCTTGAGTGTGTATGTCATATGAAAAATGAGGAGAGATAGGTGATTATATACCTATCACACATTTTAGGATTCAAAATTAACCTAAGTCAATCATAGGACATAATTTCCCACTAAAGCATCACAAAAAGGCCCCAATTCAAATTTGAGGCCAAACACAGGGGAGCACAATGCATTGGGCAAAGAGCCTAACACACAATAATCCACTGTATAAGAGGATTTAATCAATCATATCACCCCATCCCCCATCTTAGTCTATATTATTTAGGGAAGTTGGGCAACATGCATGAGGAGAAACATCAAGCGCAACAAATAGGACAATAGCTAGTTCCAAACAAGGACCATGCTCTAAGGATGAGTCACTTTGTTTGTCAATAGGATCAAGAGAAAAATATTTTGCAAATCTAGATGGTAAACCATGATTAACATCAATAAGCTCATACATATTATTATAATCACTAGCATGAACATCAATTACATTTAAAACATTAAAATTATCACCATCAAGAGTATCTTCTTCATCTAAATTAATCACAATAGAATCTTGAATATGAATAGAATTATCATGTTTGTTCAATTTAATTTTGTTTAAATTAACTTCCTCCCTTGGGCTATGCATAGGTTGGTCAAAGGGAATCAAAGCCTCATAAGGTATTTTAGGGGAGGAAATTTTTTGGGAAGCATGCTCATGGGCTCTAACACAATGTTTATGCCAGTGGTCATGAGCACAATGGTTACATTTGATTTTGTTTTAAATTTGAGGTGGTTTAGGATCAATCAACATTGGGTAATTTTCTTCTTTAGAAGGAAGAAAAGGAGTCACAACAGGTTTAGAGATAACATTTGTGAAGCACTTATAGGATATAGGAGGTGGAACTGAAGCATAAATAGGAGGTTTGGAAGGTGTAGGGATAAGTCGAGGTCTAGGGAAAGGAGATGGAACAAGACTAGGATTGCTAAGTTCACAAATCTTTTGGATTATGAATTTTTAATAAGATAGGAATAAATTATCTTTGCGAGGTTGAATTAGGTGATGCGTGGAAGGATAAAATAAGTCAAGGTCAAAGTTTCCTTGAATAGCCAAAGGTTGATAGAGACTATTATTAATTATGATGATTTCTCCGTCAAGGGGAAATTTAAAACACTTATGGATAGGATAGACTATAAATTTCATGGAAGTGAGCCAAGGAAGACCAAACCTAACTTGAAATTGACCGAAAGTTTGGATGACAACAAAGGTGACATATAAGGTTTTCTTACCAACTTCTATGGGAAAATTAATGGAATCATGGGTAGGATAAGCGAAACCATTGAAATTTTTTATCATCAAATTAAATTCATCATAGAAATCTTGTTCTAAGTGTTGAGTGTAAAGATGTTCTACATTTATAACATTCACCATACAGGTAGGATATATAAGAACTCCATGAGAAGGAAGACCATTAACCTTTGCAACAATGTAAAGAAGACCATCAAGTGTCCTAATAGTCTCACTAGGATCAAATGTAATGCAAACCTTGGGTTATGGTTAGGGTTTAGGTTTAAACTAATCAATTAGGTTGACAACATTTTTGGTCTCGATACACTCGACATCATATTTCACAATGGCAGGAGGGTCAACAATAGTGGTGGAAGAATAAGGTAAAGAATAGATAGACTCAATTGTATTGGTAGAATTGGATGGTAAGGGATTAGTATATATTTATAGGTTTTGGTTGTGGGGGGGGAAATATATTTGTTTCCTTAATCATTAACACCCTCAATATATATACCATTAGAATCAATGAGGTTTTGGATAACAAATTTCAACTGGAAACACTTTTTAGTATCATGACCAAGCTAACAATGATATTAATTTTTTTGGGGGGGATCAAACATCTTGGGATTTGGTTTTGAAGGATCAATTGGCTTAATGGGGGGAGGGTTATGGAATTAGCATTGAATAACTTTAACATCACATTATGTAAAGATTCAGAAAGAGTCGTAAAATTATGAGAAGGTCTAAAACAAGATGATAGAGTATTCAAACCTTTGGATGTTATTGTCACTTGTACATCAATTGTTTGATGAATTTTTGACCTTTATGAGGCCTTTAGGTTTTTGAAACTCCTGAAAAAGTTGGGATGAGACATCACTCTTAACAATCAGAGCCATTGGAGTGGTGCTCTCAAATGGACTCACTTGACGTTGATAATTATGAAGCATTACAAATAATTAAGTAAAAGAGAATAATTTATAAATAAATATCTTATCTCTAATGTATTTTTGTAAATTAGAAATGAAAATACATTGTGCGTCAATGTCAGACACGTGATAAGAAATCTG
The DNA here is from genome assembly GCA_018584345.1 of Thuja plicata. Classification (NCBI taxonomy): domain Eukaryota; kingdom Viridiplantae; phylum Streptophyta; class Pinopsida; order Cupressales; family Cupressaceae; genus Thuja; species Thuja plicata. The sequence goes on along the minus strand of MU226501.1, from coordinate 2,997 downwards.
AGCATGCAAGTGCTTAAATCTACCAATGAAATCATGCACTTTTTTTTTCTTCTTTAACGCCTTGTTTACAATGCATTAAATCAATCAAAGAAATCTTAGGACCAATATTATTTTGAATCTATTGAATTAAATCATTAGCAAGCTTTTGGAAGGAATCAATGGAATGAGGTAAAGAGAAATACCATTGCAATGCCTTATCTCGAAAGGTTCTAGTAAATCGTTTATCCATACATTTATGATCATGAGAAAAATCACTACACAATGTTTGAAAGGTCTTAACATGAGCCAAAGGATCAACTTTACCCTTGTAAGTCTCCAAGTGAGGTATTTCCATATATTGAGGGATAGTGAAATGAATGATGTGCAAGGAAAAAAGACTAGCAATATCACATGTGGGAATGTTGAATTTGGATTGATTCATGGAGGCAATTTGTGGTTGCAAGGATGAAATAGTTTGATAAAGACTATGAATAATGGATTTAGTGGAAAGGTTGGTATGGGAAATGGAAGGAACATTGGAATATGACAATGGAACATTATTGTAAGTAGGCATGGATGAAGGTTGGGAAAAACATGGATCACTTGAAGGAGGAGGAACAATAGGATTAGGAATGCTTCCAAGACTTCAAATTTATGGGATTGATGTTTTAAACTAATGTTGTCATGAGAGGTGGAGCATAAGTGAAAACACTAGGTAATGATGTAGGAATAAGAATTGAAGTCTCAACACTAGTGAGAGGTTGAGTTAAACCATGATCCAGAGTACAATCTTTAATAGGTTTAATATTGCTATCAATAATATGGAAAATAGTGTGTAATACATTAACAACATGTTCATCATCGTGAATAAACTTCCTTAAACCCTATACTAAGGAGATGACTTTAGTATTAGAGTTTTCTTGACCTAACCATTGCTCAAATTTTTCAAATTCATGGGCAAGCTTTTTCACTTGCATAGGAAGGACTCTTAAGGTCTCAGCTTCATCATGAGAAGAGTGGGAATAGGGATTCTCATCCATTATAGAAATGGAATTAGTAGGCATGTGTGTCTCATTAAGATTCCTACAAAATAAAAAGGACTCAGGATCAAAGGAACTCATAAGTCTAAAACTTCTCCTAATCATAATGATATAGGTAGGACTCGATGTTATAACACTCGTGCATAAGAAAAGATAGATCTAACAAATGCAAGTATTAAATTTGAAAGGGATATGCAAACACTCATTAAATTTATGCAACATAAATGGAATTGCACATAAAATCTAATAAATAACACATCTAACTATCAAATTAAATATAAGGATCCAATGCATATAAAGAGGATATGACGCAAAAATCAAAATGGAAATGTCATGCACAGACTTCACCAAAAATGTACATTAGGTGAACCTAGATATCTAAATACAAAAAATGTAACAAAGACATGGTGTAAATATTTATTAGGGTAGTTCATAAAAGGGGGATATAGAGACTAAATCATAATGAATATGTTAGGTGTTGGGTTCACCAAAAATGTACGTTAGGTAAAGGGAACAATATGGATACAAGGATTTGTCCTCCTTTCCCCAATGCACAATTTGGAAGGAAGATGACCCAATAGGCTCAAGTGGGGCTCAAGTGTTGAATGGGTCAATGATCCTTCATTGTAAATGAATTGAGACAAGTTTATTTGAGGAAAAATTATATAATGGTGCAAAATAGGAGGCTAAATAAGTAAAATCAACAAGATTTAGGAAATATAGATTGACAGAAAATAGACAAGCGACTACAATAACCTGCAATGAGATCCAAAAGACTATACTAACCTACAACCTAAATATGAAGTGAATTTTTCAGGGAACAAATTGCCTGGGTGTTTTGTTCCTGGGAACAGTTTGCGAAAATTTGCTATGTTCCCCATGATTTTGCTCAAAACGTTCACAGTTGGTCCGACAAATCTTGAAATTTCTGGATTGGTCTCGATAGATGCACCACATGTTCATGCACATAGAAAAATGGTGAAAAGGTTGTGGAAAGGGGTTTTCCTTGGTCAAAACCCCATTTAGGGACCAACCTTGAAAATTTAATGAAATTGCATAAAGAAAAGTATGTAAATGTAAAGGTAAATGATAGATATACTTTGTAAATAAGTATAATTTCATGAACGGATGTAGAAATCACACATATTCATGAGGATGATTGTATTTTGCTTGAATTATAGTTGGATGTTGACTTTTAATCAAGGACATTTTCACAAATGCATGGATCTAAGAGCCACTCCTAGATCTTCAATGTTGTTATGTTTGACAAACACTTTCTATGAAGGAAGAATACATGTAGATGGACAAATGATCTTCTTTATTGGTTGATAAATCTCTATTGGACCATCATTGGAGAGAAGCTTGCTACAATGGAGAAGATCTACCTTAAAAATGCCTTGGATGCTTGGGGAAATGCTAGATCTTGGATGCTTACCTTCAAATATTGAATTCACTTGATCAAAAAATGTCTGAGTGTAGATGTCCTATGGAAAATAAGGAGAGATAGGGTGTTGTACGCCTCTCTCTCCGGTTTCCCACAGCTTTCCAAAGGCGGGGTTTAGTAGCAAAGTTTCACAAGTGAATGCAAATCAAGTATCTAATAACTACTAAACGAATAACAGAAACGTGAGCAATAAAATGTACAAGCAAGAGAAAGGAAGACAAGTAAATGCAAACCCCTTGATGCTTGAAGCTTCTATTGTTTCTCTCTACTCCTTCCGAAACGCTGTTCTTGATGCTCAGTATTGGCGGGGCAGCGTCTATGACTTGAGAAGCGTCGAGAATTTGACAATTGAAATGTGTGTGTGATCGCAAGATGGCTTGAATGCTAACAGAGTAATGGCGCTTGTAAGCTTGAAATCCTGGATCCTTCAAATGGTTATGAAGGGTTTATTATATAGGAATTGGTGATGAAATGAATGGTTGAGATCGATCCCAGAGATGGGGAGATGAACGGTTGAGATCAAAAGGAACAGGA
>MU226500.1:217792-227820 GCA_018584345.1 Thuja plicata | reverse complement strand
CATATGTTTTCCATGGTAGGAATTTCCTATATATCTATTTTTTGTATTTACAACCCTGACTGGTTCAGTGAACCTAGAACAACGACAAAAATTAAATTACACTTCAAAATAAAAACCTAAAGACTAACCCACTCCACACAATATTTAGAAACACTCATACCTATCTAATTAAATTAAAAAGGAAGAAAATTCAATCTATTAAACACCAGTGTAACACAAAAATAAGGAAATTACTCTGTAACAGTAAACTGTCTGATTCCAATTCTTGGAAAAATGTATCTTGAAGTGTCCAACCTTTGTACAAGGACATAAAAGTACTTAAATATGTCCCATTTACCTATGGAAACTAATCAAACCAACTCATATCTTCCATTGGTAAATTTATAACTTTTTCCCAAATGTTGTTCAACAACTTTTCAAAGTTGCAAAAGTTGCTCGACAAATTTTACATCTTTTGACATCTCAACAATCACATTGTTCTAAACCAACATTATGGGTTCCAATTCTCCTCAAAATTGCTTCTAAGCCTAATTATAATTAAATGGATCAATTTATGCACCCTAGGTGCCATTTCTCTAGTTTGCCCAATTTGGCTTATAACCACAACATGAGGGTTTTTCGGACACAACATTTCCACAATAAAAAATAGCAAATTAAAACTAAAAAAAACTATACTAGAACATTATCTAACTCAAACAAGCCTAAAAAAGGCTTTTAAAGCCAAAATTTTATGGTTGGCTAGGACTAACCTCTAGGTGCTCCTACACCAAGGAAGAACTCAACGACATCATCATTAAAGAAAATAATAAACACAAGCAGCCTTAATTTCAAAGATGTTCTTACAAAAGAGACTTGAAGCATGAAGAAAAAAAAAGCAAGTAGTAATATGTATATAACAAATAGAGCACTAAAATGCTCTACAACTTCCCGCCCACCTTCCTGCCCACTTTCCCGCCCAGCTTAAAATTCAAACTGCAGGTTCCCACGCCCACTTCCCCAGCGGGAGATGCTGCCCCCCTAGGAGACCCACCGGATGGACCTAATGTACCCAAAATCACGGTTACTGTGATTGGGTCAATGGGGGAATCTAAAAAAGAGTCTTCATTTGCTAATCCCCCGCTTTCCCCTAAACCTAACTGGAAAGGAGCCCTTGTTGGTGATGCCCAACAACTCTCGTAGGCTCTTTTGGTGGATTTTGTTTAGACTGAGGAAGGAGCAAAACTGTCGCTCCCTGACTCTATGGTGAATCGTATGATGGCTAACTTTCAAATTGCTTTGGTGGGTCGAGTCTTCAATTTCTAACCTACCATTGAAATGGTTAGAAAATGGGTTTCTAACTAGTGGAAGATCAAAGGATCAGCCCTGGTTTTGGCTATGCCGGGAGGGCTCTTCCTATTTAAGTTTACCACTCTTGAGGACATGACCAGTGTCCTGTCAGGTTCATGGGTCTACAAAAAGCATTTCTTAGCCCTTGCGAAATGGAAACCCAGATTCAACCCGGCGACAGACCTAGCTAGATCAGCGCCTGTTTGGGTCTGCCTCCTAGGCCTCCCGCTCGAGTATTGGGATGAGAAAGTCTTCCGTTGGATTGGTGATTCCTTTGGTTCATTCATCATGGTGGATCAGGTGACTAGGTCTAAATCTAGGTTGGTGTTTGGTAGATTCTGTGTGAATGTCACTATGAATAAAATCCTGCCCAACTGTTTTATTTTGAAATCTAAACTAGGTAGATGGACCCAAGCATTGGTGTATGAAAATTCTACCCTCTTTTTCCGTAAATGTGAAAGCAGAGGCCACTCTAGTCATACTTGCAAGGCCACCAAGTCGGAAGAAAAATCAGAGAACAAGGAAAAAGGAATAGCAGAGACCCCTCTCTCCATTGAGAATGAGGAATCATTAGTGTCAAGGCCAGCCTCGGTGGCCATTGATATAGATTCTGATGTGTAGGCACCTGAGGAAGGTGAGATAGTCTCCCACCAAGAGCCGGGTGTGGGATGCTCTGGGTCTCCTCCAGACCCAATCTTGAGAGACCGGGTGGTCCAACCCTCGATGGAGCCAGTTTTGGAACCTACTCTAACCTTGACGCCCCCCCCCCTGAGGAGAGAAAGATTAACTCTACTAGGGAGGAACAACCTGATATTGTGGTAGCCCTTGAGTTACATGACCCAATTCGAGAGGCTGAGCACACCCCAAAGGTGGTAAAGAAAAGTACCCTTAGCTCCATAGATGGTTCAAAGGACGAGGAGGGGGAATGTAAAACACAGAAAAATAAAACCAAAAATAAAAAGGCAGATGTGGGGGTGGATACACCCAGAGGAAGACCCTCAGAACGGGTAAGGAGATCGAAAGGGTCCACAAGGGAGGTTGCGGTAGGAAGGCAACAAACACTGGAATCTAGCTTCAAAAGTAAGAGATGAATTGCCTCTCTTGGAATGTGAGGGGTTTGAACAGCTCCCTTAAACAAATGGCTGTCAAACATTATATTTTTGATCTCAAGCTGGAGGTTCTTCTCTTACAGGAAGTCAAGATGTCTGCTAGTACATTTACTACCCTGGCACTGCACCTTTGGCCAGGGGCTGCTTTCCTTTATTCTGAAGCTGCGGGTGCGTCTAGTGGTATTGCCATGCTCTAGAACCTGAATAGAATAACTGGTTAGTTGGTTACCTCTTCCCCTAACTTCCTTGAATTCACTTTTAGGAAGTTTGGTATTGAATGGACCGCCTTCAATATTTATGCTCCTAACACCTAGCATGCGCGAGCTTCTCTGTGGATTGAGCTGGGCCACTGGCTTGTTCAGGATGGCTGAATAAAATTTTTGCTGGCTGGTGATTTTAACACCCCCCTTTACCCCTATGAAATGTGTGGTGGCCTCATGGATTACTCGGACAGCATGGGGGAGCTGGCAGAGTTTATTGCTTCCACAGGTCTTCTTGGTATTACTCTGAAGGGGAGCCCCTTCACTTGGTCCAATAATAGGAAAGGTTCTCACCTCATCCAGGTGAGGCTTGATCGGGTCCTAGCCACATCCTCATGGAACCTCTGCTTGAACTCTACTTTGTCTGACCTACCTAGAACTACCTCATATCACAACCCCCTCCTTCTCTCTTGGCTTGACTAACCTAAGGTCAACCCGACGCCCTTCAGATTCAAAATTATGTGCTGCTCTCGCCCCTCCTTTATGGATCAGGTGAAATTCTAGTGGAAGACTAATATTAGGGGTACCGCTATGTTCAGAATTGCACAAAAACTAGAAATTATCAGAAAGGAGGTTAAAGGGTGGAGAAAACACAACTTTGGAGACATCTGTAAGGAGAAAACCGATCTCTCTGAAACCCTCATTTTCTTCCAGGCCCAACTTGCGTCTAGAAGTTTCTCACCTTAGATCCAAGGGGAGGAGGAGAGGACTAGACACAAGTGGCAGGAAACCTTGAAAAAAGAAGAAATTTATTAGAAGCAGAGATCCATAATTTAGTGGCTTGCTAAAGGGGATAGAAACATGACTTTCTTCCACAGGTCTGCCAGCATCCACAAAAAGAGAAATACCATCTCTTCTATTCTGGATGATGGAGGGAATGAAGTTAAGGAAAAGGATAAAATTAACCAGGTTGCGGTAAATTACTTTATGGACCTATACTCAGAAGGGGGCCCTTACTACCTAGACAACATACAAAACCAGCTCCTAGATCACATCCAAAGCCCTATTACCCTTGGGGATAATGACATGCTCACGATGCAGGTTTCTTATCAAGAGGTTAAGAAGGTGGTTTTCACTATCAAAGCTTACAAAGCCCCTGGACCGGACGGATTTCCTCCATCTTTCTTTCAGGAGTACTGGAAAATTGTGGGAAATTATGTTACTAGAGCTGCCAGAGATTTCTTTAGGACTAGGCACCTTCTCAGACAACATAATCAAACTTACATTGTGCTTGTCCCTAAGAATGACAACCCTACTTCTATGATGGATTTCAGACCCATTAGCCTTTGTAATACCTTCTACAAGATCCTTACCCAAATCCTGAATGGCAGAATCAAGCCTCTCCTTGACAAGATTATCTGCAATACTCAGAAAGGGTTTGTGCCAGGTAGACAGAAACTGGACGCGACCATTGCTACACATGAAATTATCCACTCTATGGACAAAATTAGAGCCCCAGGTATGGCCTATAAACTGGATATTTCCAAAGCTTATGACAAAGTTAACTGGTCTTTTCTGCTCAAAATTCTTGTTAAAATGGGCTTTAATGAAAAGGTTATCTAAATTATAAAAGAGTGTACTCAAACTGTTATCTTTTCTATCCTAACTAATGGCTCCCCTAGTGGCCATTTTACTCCTGAGAAAGGTCTTAGATAGGGAGACCCTCTCTCTCCTTACCTCTTTATCATGGTGGCTGATGTGCTTAGCAGGACTATGGGTATGTTGTCCCCTACCGGAAGGATAAAAGGCATCAAACCTGCTTCCACTCACCCTCAGGTGGTGTTTGAATAGTTTGTGGATGAAACTTTCCTCTTTGGGTATTCTTCTATTATTGAGGCCAGGCAATGGAAACAAACTCTGGATTGTTATGCTCGGGATTCGGGTCAATGTATAAACTATCAAAAAAGCTGGCTATTCTTCTTCAATACTCCAGTGGACTTACAAAATAAGGTGCTTCAAATTTTGGGGTCCCTGGCAGCCTCACTCCCTTCTACTTACCTTGGCCTTCCCCTCAGGGTCAAAAAGGTATCCCATGAATTTTGGAACTCTAATTTGGAAAGAACCCAGAGGAAACTCGCTGGCTGGAAAGGAAAGATATTAAGCAATGTTGGAAAACTTCAATTGGTTGCTTCCAACCTCTAGGGGATCCCTGTCTACTTCCTATCCCTCTTCAAAATCAGAAGCAACATGGCCAAAAACTGTAAAAAATTCAGAGAACCTTTCTATGGGCAGGGTCTGAAGAGAAAAAGAGGATTTAGCTTGTCAACTAGGACACTATCTGCCTCCTGAAAAGATTGGGAGGTCTTGGCCTTAGAAAAATTTGTCTGATGAATAAGGCTCTTAATACTAAGGTGGCTTGGAAGCTCATTGAGGGAAAAATGGATTGGTGTAGAATAATGGAAACCAAATATCTCCAAAGCCACCCCTACAGAACGATGTTCCACAACAGTGACCTCCCTAGTGGATCCAAACTCTGGATAAACATCTGCAAGTGTAAGCCCCTCCTATCCAGAGGGGCTTTTTGGCAAATTGGTAATGGTAGGTCCATTAGATTCTGGAATGACCATTGGATCATGAACCAACCTCATCTAGGTCATAAATTCAAACCACTTATGGACTACCTTAGACCTAGCCTGGGTTTTAGAGCTTCCAACTACACCAACAGAAGAGTTTGGACTGATTTACCTAATCAATTAAGGGACAGACTAGACCTGCAACACATGGCCAAGGATTTTGTGGACAACCTGACTAGTATAAAATTTTTTGAGGTTGATGACTCTATTATCTGGACCCCCACCAAGACTGGTGCTTTCACAGTTAGTTCTGCTTACAACCTGCTTCTTAAGGAGGAGAGCAACCCAGGTGACAGGAAGAAGGTGTGGATCCCCCAGCTCACGCCTAAAATAAATTTTTTTGGTGGACCCTAATGTACGGAAAGATCCTAACCCAAGATAATATTACTAAAAGAGGCTTCTCAATGGAAAATAGATGTGTCCTATGTGAGAAGGCGGGAGAGACAGTAAACCACCTCTTCATCCACTGTGACTATGCTACTAGCATGTGGCAAGGAATTTTCGATAGATTGGGTATCTCGTGGGCCTTGGACGGAGAGGTGGACCAATTTTTTAACTAGAGATCCCCCTCAAATCACCCTCTACTCCAAATCCTCTGGTGTATGCTTCCCCCACACATATGCTGGTCCATCTGGAAGGAAAGAAACAACAGGAGCTTCAGGGAGAAAGGCATCCAGCCTGAACCTGTCTCCTTATCGGAACTAAGCTCCTGAGTGAAAATGTCAGGATGGCTAAATGGAAGCTCCCATCCAGTCCTCCTACTGCCTCTGAAGCTAAGATAGCTGAATGCTGAAACCTCCTGAGTGGGTTCTCCGGGTTTGACAATGCTAAAAAGACTGCCAGAAAAGCTACCAAATGGACTGCCCCTCCTAGAGGCAGAATAAAATTAAAATTTGATGGGGCAGTTAACAATCTTGGGCATGGTGGGGGAGGAGTGCTGAGAGATCACCATGGCACTTGCCTTATGGCTTATGCGGGACCAATCAATAACTATACTATCACCCAGGAAGAAGGGACTACCCTTCTCTGGGGGATTAAAATTGCAAAATAGATGAACTTCAGACAGCTAGAAATTGAGGGGGATTCGAAAGTGATAATAGAGGCAGTTAAGAGTGGAGCTAGTGCGGGGTGGTAGGCTAGACCTATCATTATGGAGATCTACAAGCTTCTTGAGAGCTTCCAACATATGACTATAGGCCATACCTACAGAGAGGGAAACTCAGTTGCTAACTCATTGGCAGCAATTGGTCTAAAACAAACCAAACTAAATAGTTGGATGTTAATTGGTGATTTACCTCTGATGAATTAGCAAATCATCATGGGAGAAATGAATATTATAGTCTAAATTTTCCAGGCTAGCTTATTTATTATGAACCTCTCCTCGATCATGTGCTGGCCTGTTCGAGTGATTTGTGTGATTATGAAAGGCAAAACTCAAATTCCCAAAAAGTTCTATCATTACCTTTTGAAGGTGTGGAGTGATCGCTGTCAGTGTCAAAAGGTGTTTTTGGCTATTAATGGTAGTAATGCTATTATTAATATTTATGATACCTGGGGATCTGTTAGATTTGATGGTATGGAGCCCGTTCTCCAAAATTCTCAAAACTGCCAGGTTATGTATAAGCTTTTTTTGAAACAGATTTGTAAAAGAGAGTGGTTTTATATTGCCTACAACAACATTTGGCTCTCAGACTCCAAGGATATTCTGACGCTTGAAGAGCAGACCTCTAATATGGGGGGTAATATTCTCCGTATTGAACCTGATAATATTGATGAAGCCTTTACTTCTGATCCACTAGTCACCCATTATTGCAAGGAAACTGACATTTGGGGTTTCATGGAATGCATGAAAGGTGGACATGATTAGAGAATATCTAAACAGTTCATCTCCTCCTAGAATAAGAGAAGTGTCTCGGTTGGGGGCATTCACTTCTAGCTCAATGAGGAGGTCATCACAGAGGCTACGGGGCTCTCTATGGTGGGGAGAAAGTACAAAAAGACCAGTCGGACTACTGACCCTACTAGCCTAAAACAATTTTTCAAAGATGGGGAGTTGTCAGTTAGGAAATAGGGGGGTTTCAACAGAGAAGAGATGCCAGACTTCTAGCCAAAAATTTGTCTCATTATCATGAAGTATTTCACACTTGAAGGTAAGTTTATAGTGTTTTACAACTACCACTTACCTTTCCTGAATCATATTAGGAACAAAGACTTAATTTCCATATCATTTTATCTTCTACACTCTATAGAAAGTAATGTCCTTGATATCAAAAGCAACCCTGATAGAGCTATCCTCCACCAGGGCCTCCTCCTCTATCTTTTTCAATTTCACAAAGCCATATGCCCGACACCCCAACCCCCTCTGATTATTCAGATGATGCCCCAGGAGAAGCCACCTGAAAAAGCTGAAAAGATTATCAATTCCTCGTCCCAGTCCATTCGTATCACACAAGGGCCTATGAAGACGGAGAAAAAAACCCGTAAAAAAAGTATTAAGATTCCCACCTGTAAGAAGGAAGGCCAGGAGGAATCGTATGTTTCTGACTCTATGGATTACAATGAAGGGAAAGGGGTTGACAGCACATCTGAGACGGATTACAAGCCTAAAAAATAGAAAATGATGGAAACCCAGGTCAATTTGGAGGTGGACCTAAGTGGTTTAGGCCATAGGAGGTCTAATAGAATAGCCAAGGAATAATGCAAAATCAAGATGTTGCAAACGGCCTCCAAGGAGCTCTCCCTGACGGAAAATGTCTCCCACTCCACCAACTCTAGAAATGATTACTCGAAAGGCTATATGAGCCCGACTAGTAATATTCCCCTAACCAACCCCCAGAGAGCCATGGTAACCCCCAAGAACCCCACCCCACCCCAAAGCCCCCACCATGATTCCCAAGATAAACCTCACTCCTCTGGCATGGAGGAAAAATGCAATTTCACAGGCACCCTTAAAAGAAAGTTTATGATTATTGACAAAGAAATTGTTGAGATTAAGAAGAATATGTAGGACTTGATGAACCACTGCATGAGGACCAACAAATTTGCACTGAAGGTCATGCATGCCTCGGCGACGACCCTCTGTAATGTGTAGGAAAAGCTGGCGGGTGGCAATTTGGAAGCGGATGAGGATAACAAGGATCTGTACCTATTTCTTCAGGAGGAGTGGACGAGAACCCTGCTGTCTAAATAGCTAGGAGGGAAGAACTAATCCTGCTATCTACGGTTCGGGTAATTTTGGCTGGGCTTGACCCTCGGTTCCCCTCTTCTGCGATTGGGGTTAATTTTAAGTTTGTTATTTTGGTTTGGTTGAGCTCTACGAGGCTTATTGATAATACTTTTTATGCTACTGATGATAGCAATTACTCTGGTTTAATCCCTTGGAGTAGAACTGTCACTTTTGTTTTTGATAGAGGCAGAACTACAATCGGTGTTTGTGATATCCTGCTAAAATGTTTTTAGCTTTGACTAGTTCCATTGATATGCTGTTAATGTGCTACTAGTCCTCTGTTCCACGGGCCAACACCCTCTTGCTTCTTTTTCTATCAAAAACAAAAAGAAAGTAAAAGCCAGAGCAATACAGAATTAAAATGTCCAAAGGATTCAGTCATAGAATAACTTCCAAATTATAGAGCATTAAGAGTCATTTCGTTGCAAAAATAAATCAAATCCATTGTGCACCTCAAACTGGAATAGAATCCATGGAAGAAAAGAAGGTGGTCTCCCGAGGTCCATACACGCCTTCTAAACAACTGAATAAACTTTCACCAATTTTGAATAAAATCCTCCAAGACCCTACTTATTCCAAATAACATTTTTCAATTTCCTGATTACCAGAATTAGCTCTTCTATATTTTCCCCAATTGCTGAAAAAAAGCATCTGAATATGAAAATGAGGAATTGACAAAAAGAGTAGGAAAAACCTCTCAATGACCAAAACCATTCAATTCCAATTCACATGAAGAAACTGAAAATAAATAATTACTTTTATTAATTCTTCAAATTTCAATACATATAATATTGTCTTTTATTATAAATATAGTTTCTTGATTTTATTAATTCTAATTTCCTATCTCATATGAAGGAAAAATAACTAAAAATCACTTAATCAACTCAAGCTTATCAATAATATTTAAAATGACCTTATTATGTAAATCATTATATTCCATTGAATAAAATAATATTTTGGATTAATAAATATAACATTAAGATTTCATATAATTCAATTCCAATTAAATCAACTCTTCTTGATTAATAATAATCAAAAATAGTTTACGCATACCTCATTTTAATGTAGTAGTTTTTTTCTATTAGACATCTTTTGGGAAAAATTAAAACACTTTTTAGGGTTTTTTCCATGTACTGAAAAAATAGAAAAATACATTATGGGTCATTGTGTCATTGTCACTACTTTAGTAAAAAATTTGGGAAAAGGATATATCCTAGTCATTTTAATTGTATAGAATATGTCCTGATGGACCCTGAACTAAACATCTCATATATATTATAAGTAGAACTATGACCAAAGGTTTTCTTGTTGGTGCTTTCCTATGGGTATGCTCTTCGAACTAGTTTTATTATATCTTAATATATTATTTTAAAAAAAACAATCACAAATACTTTAAATTCATATTCATAAATTATCATGTTATGATATCAATATTTAGTGTCAACATTAATGAGATAACAATAATAATATCTTAATTCTAATTTAATATTTAATACTAATATTAGAGTAATTATACATCAATCCATCTTAAAGT
>MU226500.1:172968-211098 GCA_018584345.1 Thuja plicata | reverse complement strand
TAATGTTGTATCTTACCTTGTCGTGGTGAGAGAAGCGGTTGTTAGAAATGGTAACTGCAGTGGAAGCAAGCGTGACATCTACAAGTCCGTCTGCGCAGCTGGAGAGGTTGTTATGATCGATCCAAATATCTCGCGAAGAAACGACTGAAATAGCATCTCCATCTTGAGTATCGATCATCTCATCGCTCATGGATTGCGAGAGGAGAACGCTGCCAGCTACACTTGGCTTGCAGTCGTGGATGTTTAATCCGTGGATGATAATGCTGCTCACATTGAGGAGGCGTATGCAAGGCCCATTGCTCATCTCAACATTTGAACCCCTTGCATCGACAGTCTTGTGGCTCGCCACAAAGAGGGGCATCTCAAGCTTTATCTTCATATCACCGGCGAAAACTATCCAGAGAGGACCATCGCGGGTAACTCCGTATCTTAGAGTCCCGGGCTGGGGATTCGCAGCGTTGTCATCGGGACTGGTGACTGTGTAAATCTCTCCTCCTTTGCCTCCCTTGGCTGCACTTCCAAAGCCCACACCACAATCTCCAAGTTCCATTCTGTTTTTTGCCCAATTTGAATCTCTTCTTTAGCAATTGTCTATGGCATTATATGACTGGGCGAAAGTAGACAAGGTGGCCTGAAGATTCAGAATGATCAACAGTATCAAGAAGGCAGCCATAGATGATTACAGAGCTTGACAGTGTGTGCTACAATGAATGAATGGGATGTATGGGAGTGCTAGAATGAAATGCCTTAGTCAATTGATTTTTGCAATGAGCGCTAGAATGAATGAGATGCCTTATTAAATCAATTCAATTCAAAAGATAAAGAAAAAAACGATTAGTGAGCTCCAGGGGTGATGTTGCATGTTTCGCGTGGTCAGGTGCATATATAGAGAGAGAGGCCTGTACAGATAGCAGTGAGCCGCCACCAAGCCTGCCCGTGCATGAACGAATCAAGATCAACATGAAGTAGTCATACGCCGCAATAAAGACGCGGACATTTGACAAGGCGGCGTCCTCAGATTTATTCCTTGAAAACTACACAAAGCTCTTCCTTATCAACCAACTTGTTCTCTTCCACAATGCACCACTCAATTATATCTGCGGATGACGTAGTGCATAATTAATGTTTGCGTTGGGACTTTCTGGCACAATTCTAACATCTGCGCCATTACTCGATTATATGACGTCGCACCGGCGGTTCATTCCTCTATCGTTGACTTCATTCTATTGTCAGAAATTGTACTCTGTCTTTTACCCTAAATCTCCAACGAAATTCGGGGAGATGAGATGGATGGAACCAATATAAGCGATTTATAATTATAGTGTAGAGTAACAATCAAGCAAGATGTGTTTTAAACTAAATAAACAAATAAATGTATATTCTATATTGATATGTTTAAAACTTAATAAATAAATAAATGGATATTCTATATAGATATGTTATTTAGATTGTCAAAAGTTTATTTTAGATAAATGCTCTTATAGAAATAAGTATCATGTATATGTTCTGGTTAAATTTAAAATATGTAGAAGGAATCTTTAGGACACTGATTTTGAGCCTACTTATATATGTAGAAGTATCTTAGATAAGAGAATAAAAGGATTTCAAATAAAGATGTGAGATTTATCAATAAAATTCAGTAATTAGAGATAGAATTATGAGAGGGGGACCTTTCTTTACTTTACTATATCTACAGAATTTTAGAAGGGAATTTTATTGAGTCCCCAAGGGATAATTAAAGACAAATATTTGGCCATGATCTATTCCTTGAGTTATTGCAGCTCTTAGTAGATAATAGTAGAAAAATACATCCAACTAACGAATGAGAACTATATATCTTTGAAACACAATCAACCTTAACATCAAATTCACATGTGCACCTTATAGATTTAATTAGCACGATCTTTCTAATACGTTTCAACTTGAAATTAATGTATGATATTAACAAAATTATAATTCTAGATTTGTATGATCTTCATATTAAATATTAGGTAGGTAGCTCCCTCACAAAAAAAGAATAGTAGGTAGTTCCTCTATACATGGAAATTGTAGAACTTTTCATGGTATATAAACTTTTAATAAATTCTATCTTGATGTTGGGAGTAAAATATTAGGATTAAAACAACTAAACTTATAAAGAAATTATATTAGAATAAATGGTATTGAATATTAAGGCAGATATATCCTACATTTAGATTTTATCTAGCCTTTCTCTCTTTGTTCTCTCATGAAAGTGAAATCTATTGGTTAAGATTATACAAACATTCACCTCACTTTAAGATATTGTTCTAAGAGGCACACTCGATACTTGATAGTAACATGACTCCAAGCTTATATGAGGGGAAAGACCAAACATCATCACATATATGTAATTCTTTATTTCATTCATATACTCTCATTTATATATGATGTATTTAAAGAATCTATTTGCACATTCAATATGAACTTATCTATTTGAACAATGCATCAATAGCATCATTAGAGAGGAACTTAAATGTGAACAATCAAGCAATATAATCACTTACCCTGATATTTTTTTGGAAACTACTTATATATAATTCAAAGTAATTTTTTAAAAAACAAATAAATGAAGAGGGATCTTGACTCAAAGACCTGACGTGGATATATTGTTTACGAAGTCAAAATTGAGTTGTTAATGTGTAAAGCCCTGATGTTATGTCAAAGAAATATCCATACAAAAATAAATCTCATGCCTGTATTTTGTGTTAGCTGCACAAATATTTGATGTAGTAAAATAATTTTTTTTACATGCAAGTAAAGTTGTCAAGAACATAATATCTAATGTAGCAATATAGAACCCTCCAATTTATAGATCTCTAATGATTTATTATTCATTAGCTCTCAAAAATTTATCAATAATACTAATTAGTTATACATGTAGGATGGATGCAATAGAAGAAAGGCGTGTTGTTGCCCAACCATACATTCCTTCAAGACCCTACTTATTCCAAATAACATTTTCCAATTTCCTGATTACCAGAATTAGCTCTTCTATCTTTTTCCCAATTCCTGAAAAAAAAACATCCCATATTATGAAAATGAGGAATTGACAAAAAGAGAAGAAAAAACCTCTCAATGCCCAAAGCCATTCAATTCCAATTCACGCGATAAAATCTAACATTGTGCAAGATGGAGAAACTTACAAAGCTTTCAAAAATAGGGAGGTGAGAAAATCAATTACTATCAAGAATAGTGTTGGCTTGCTTATGGCGCCCCAAATTTTAAATTTTAAAACCGAGCCCAAAGGAAAAATCTTCTTAATTGTCTCAATGCCTTTTATCAGTTTTTGTTAATAATGTCTTTGTAAAGTTGACATGTTGTAAAAGAAGCATTCGGAAGAATCGTTGATAATTTGAACTGTGTTTGGATTCAATTAGTTCGGTATGGTATGATGAGGTTCAACATAGTTCAACCTGGTACAGTTGGTTCAAGATGGTTCACAGGGTTCATCTAGGCTCATCCTGATTCAACCAGGTTCGCTAGTTCATTCAAGTTCAGCAGATACAGAAGTTTGATGGGTTCATCAAGTTCAAGTGGTTCGAAGGGCTCACTTGGTTCATAGAATTCAACAGTTCAGAAAGAAAGTTAGAAATGGCCTCAAAGCTCTGATATCGTTTAAAAGTTTTGATTTGAGCCAAATACCCAAATCCTCAGCATTCCAATAACAAAGGAAGACAAGCTTTTCTGAGCCATTATATGCAGAACGAAATATTCCTACATATTGCTCGGGCATCGTTATCCAATGTGCATGATGCAAAGGTCATCAGAGTTTTAAAATGATGTTGTTTTCTTTGCAGATTACGCCTCATATGACAAGTGTTGTTCTAGTGTGAGAATCGTCACCGAAATTGATAAGCCTCCTTCCTCTAGGTATGACAGAGTACATGAAAATAAGATTTGTTTTCATCTTGATCTTGGTACTGCATATTGTATTCAATACTCGCGACAGAGAGATGGAATCTTACCAAAGTTTTAAGCATGGTGATGAAGTTTTGTCAAGAAAGTCAACAAATTTGATTAAATATAACGACCTTCGTGTATAGTTTAAACGATACCCGATCCATGCAAGGAATGATTTTCATAGAATATTAGGGATACGTCCATTTCTTCTACAAGTGCAAAGAGTTAAGTAATCGAGTATATGGACTTAATGCAGACGCAGTCAGCACCTTGTGTAAAGATTTCAAAGGGTTGGTATTCCATGTATAACCCAAGAATGTAACCCTTCTCATGCATCACCGAGCATCAAGGAATAGCGACAGACCCTACAAAAGAAAGAATGGTTGATAAATGTTAAGTCCACTTTGGGAATTAGATTATCAAGCCATGTTCTCTGTTCCAAAACCCACGTCGGGCATACAAAATACTTTCAAAGTTTTAAAAACCAGCGACCGCCCGATAAGAGTTATGAGTTTCTTTAAAAAAAATTGACTCTCCGACACCATGAAGGCTCCATTGTGCAGTGAACCGGTTTAGTATGTTTTTCGGTGCTATTCAAATGTGTTCATAGACTTCAAGCTCACAAACTCAACCACATTGGTTCCACTCTCATCTAATCTCCCGACTCCCAACTTGGTGCATTATTGAGTGGCGAGCACATTCCTAAAATCTAGCAAAGCCTGATATGTCGTGAGCTTTCACTTTAATCATCAGGCCTGACATAGCTTCCAAATTCATCTCAGCACCCAACTATAAAGATGCGAACATATCAGAGATGCAATTGGTGGGAAGCTCTATTTGGAAGAATGGATCGGTGGAAGCAATTCCCTTGCGTCCGTTACAGACCTGTAGATGATGGACATCGATGCTCTCAGAAATGGTTCGAATTTCTATCGTTCCTCCGACCTACCGATATTGTATGTTGTCGGGTATTCACCATCTGGCGAAAGCTCAACTTCGTTCCCAATAGCACTCACATACCGATAATGAGGTGTCTCTCTTAGCTTTAATGGATCTGATCAATGCCAATAAATTTGGTGGTGATGTAGTGTTCTCGTTATGAAAGAAAATGTTGACCCCTACCTCCTCTTAAAGATCAAGGAATCGAGCCATTTAATTCTTTTTATTGTCCGATAACAAAGTTTATAAGTTTTAAGAATATATGTCATCTAATCTCAATGTTTAATTCATATGGATTAATTAAACGTTACATTTGCATGAAGAAGAAGAAGATGTGATTTAAAAAATCAGTTATCATAACTAAAAAGTGATGGAATGTTATTTAAAGAATGATTTTTAAGAACAAAAGTTTCTTTTTTTGGCGGCGGTCAGTTGGCTACAACAAAGGGGAAAGGGTTAGTTTTCTGAGTTTGGTGATTGTAATAGAGAGAGGAGGGAAAAATGAATTTATATTTTTGCGGATTTGATTGTGGAACAGGGGTAGAATAATCTGAAGGTTATTTTACTGTGTATTTAAGAATAAGGAGAAAAATTTCAAGCCTGTGTGTTTGAGTCTGTTTCTCTGATTGGAGTTAATCTGTGGGTTATTTTCAGTAATTATTATATGCTATCTTTCTCTATACCATCAAGTATATGTGTGTTATAAAATCTGTAGGTTTTGTACATTTAATACATGTAAAAGTAAAATAATAAATCCTCTTTCGTTTCTCTGTTTTAGGAAGATTGGATAGAAGGTCTGTAGGCCATTTATTTGTGTCCTTCTTCATCTTAAATATGCATTTCCATTCATCTCATGAACTGATGGATGAATGTTATTCTCCCTTTGTGTCTTTTAGTTAAAGACATTATATATTTTATTGATTGTAAACCTGAAAAAGGGAGTTATACCTTCATATCAAAATTCAGAGAGCACTTGTACATCTCATTGCAAGTAGCTCAATTGTTAGTTCCGGTTTGTCTTTTGATGTCGGGCATTTTAGAGTCATTTGTAAAGGTATTTTCGAAAGGACAAATATTTTAACTAACAAATTTTTGGTGACTCTACTAGGGAAAAGGAATCCAAGCTCTAGTGCTTTCTTTTCTCAAAAATTTGAAGGTGCCTCCCCGAGGATGGAGGTTGGTGGATCTATTGAAAATGAATACCATGAGGGATTTTGGAGATATCTAGAGATCTTGGAAGATTGGGTTCTAGCAAGAAGTGAAGATATCACGGATATTTTTCTAGATTTATACTGCCATTTAGAGAAAATCCAATCAGAGAAGTTATAGAACATTTGTTAAAGAAAGTAATATTTTTGAAGTCTTTCTATAGCGTCATCCTCATCAAGAAGAGACTCCCGAGGAAGAACCAAAAGAACAAGAGAAAGCATGCGAGATAGAAGAAGTTGGTAAAACAAATTATACACTAGAAATGAATCTTGAATGTAAAGAGAATGATATTTTAGGGGAAAAAGAAAAAGATCCTTCTATTTTTCACCCCCTTGTAGTTCTCTCTTCTTCGCCTTTAGAAGAATTGGTGCAGCAAGGAATGGCTCAGCCTCAAGAAAATCTACCATCAACTATAAAAACGGAGAACTTTGTTGCCAAAAATTTAGATTATGAAGATGGGGCTGAATAGTATGATAATTTGGTGGATGAGAAGACGAGTAAAATGCTTGGTATGTGTGGCGATGCTCCCCTTTCTACTATAAATGAAGTATCCTTGCGAGAACAGATCTCGTGCCAGATGAAAAGTGTTTCTTTGCTGAAATCTGTCATAATACTAAAGATTATGTGAAGATTGATGATCTTGATAGAATCAATCAAAAATATTATGCAATCTTTCTTGAATAAATTTCTAGGCATTGTTTCTTTCAGCCAGAAGTTGAAGAGCTTTTGATAGACGATATGCAAAGGGCCCCAGAAAAATCAGAAGTCTATGACAAGATCTGACTCTTTGGGAATGATTGTTTTGTCACTGAATTTTTACACACAATTAGTTTGGCACTCGGCACCGAGGAAGTCTACAAAGGACAATGGACTTGGGCTACTTCATTTAGATACAATCCTCTGTAGCGGAAAGGCTTGTACTTCCCCTCACCAGTGAAGGGTTATGTGTAAGTCTTTCTTGCCTTCTCCTTGAGGTAGTATCTTTCCTATCTATGTATATACTTGTAAATAAGTTTTTGGTTGTGCATAGTCTAGCTTTGGTGGTGTCAGTTTTGGTTTGTTTGGCTCACCCCTGATCCCATCTACCCTCCCTGAAAGCAAATTTGTATTCTCTTCTTTGATTTGACTCTTGCCTAATGGTACTAGGCACTGGTCTTCTACTAGAGACTTTTTGGATTCTCTGTGTCCTTTTCAGTCCATGTCCCCCAGATAGAGCCAATTGTTGGCTTTCCTATGGCTCCCCAAATTTTAAAATTGTAAAACCAAGCCCAAAGGAAAAATTTTCTTAATTGTCTCAATGCCTTTTACCAATTTTTGTTAATAATGTCTTTGTAAAGTTGACATGTTGTAAAAGAAACATTCGGGAGAATCGTTGAACCTTTGAACTAAAAAGTTATGATTCAACTGGTTCGGCAAGGTATGATGAGGTTCAACACAGTTCAACCTAGTAAAGTTGGTTTAGGATGGTTCACAGGGTTCATCTAGGTTTATCCTAGTTCAACCGGGTTCGCTAGTTCATCCAAATTCAGCAAATACAAAAGTTTGATGGGTTCATCAAGTTCAAGTGGTTCGAAGGGTTCACTTGGTTCAGAGAGTTCACCTGTTCAGAAAGAAAGTTAGAAATGGCCTCAAAGCTCTGATATAGTTTAAAAGTTCTGATTTGAGCTGACTACCAAAATCCCCAGCATCCCAATAACAAAGGAATTCAAGCTTTTCTTAGCCATTTTCTGCAGACCGAAAGATTCCTACATATTTCTTGGGCATCGTTATCCAATTTACTTGATGCAGAGGTCATCAAAGTTTTAGAGTGATGTTGTTTTATTCCAGATTATGCCTCCTATGCCGAGTGTCTTTGTAGTGTGAGAATCATCGCCAAAATTGATAATTCTCCTTCCTCCAGGGATGACAGATTATATGACTAGTGCTTGCACCAAAATGAGGTGCAAGGGGTGCGCTGATAGTGTATAATGTTCAAAAGTGTGGAGACCTAGATACTAATGAATGCAAATATTTTTGGGATTGTGACACATACTATTTTTTTATAAAATATAAAAAATGATTGATTGATAGAGAGGTGTCAAACTATAATAATTTAATTTATTATCTTCTACTTAGTACCAAAATATAAGGAAAAATTTTCAAATTAATAATTTACAATGTGAAATAAAAACTCTTATTTTATCTAAGCAACTACAATTTGATTTAAAATTAGAACAATTATTTATATAATATAATAAATTATTATAGTTTATTAATTAAAATTGTATTTATATCTACTTTTTTTTTCAGTTCTCAACAATCTTTCCAGATTCCAAAATTTGGAGAAATCCCTGATGACCAACTACTTGAGTTTGCCGGAGGGGTCAGCAGTATATCTACTTTGCTGCATGTATTTTGATGCCATTGAATATCTCACAATTCCCTCTGGATTTTTCCACCGGTTGCGACTAAGTATTTTGAGTGATCAGAAATTGTAAAGCTCGGTTACAGTTTAAGCTTGCATGCTTATAAGGCCCCAAGGGAATTTGGACCTTACTTTTTCCTTCCAATATCAGACTACCTTTTTATTGGTGAGGAATTGTTCTTCCTTTTCACAGTTGTTTCTTGAAAGCCCATTGTTTGCTTATTTTACAGGTTTTTAAAACCTAAAATTATATTTTTTTTGTTCCAGATCTTTCCAACAAGTTAAAAGGCCTAAGTATAGCTACAATTATTGGTATAGCAATCGGTGTGGTCGTGTCAGTTCTCGTCATTTTTGGCTTGGGGACCACTACTCTCTCAGAGGCGCTACCCACTTCATGTTAAGGAAATTGGCTTTACATCTGCCGATGACACTGCTTGGAAATTTTCATGGCTTTTTCACAGCCAATGTGCATTTCCCTGCAATTGTGCACTCCCTGAGATAATTTCCTATGGGGTATTCTGCTACACAATATCATGCCCGTCTATGCGTTTATGGGTGTCCATGCCTTGTTGAAATCCTCCATTGTCGATGTTGACAAATTGGATGCTAGCAAAGGTTTCCAAATTCATAATTACATCTGCTAGTAAACTTTTTTTTTAATGTTTTGATGCAATCCACACCTTGTTACAAAGCTCCCACTCGCAGGCAAAGACATCACCATTTAGCTATGCATATCTCTGATCATTGAACACAAATCACATCCTCAAATGGCTCATAGAAATTTCACATAGGGGGAAATCATAACTTTACAAAACATAAGAAAAATAAAAGGCCGATGGACAAGTGATGGTTAATACACTCCCTGGTGCAAACCCTTATAACTCAACACATTAGCAATTTCTTATCTCAAAATTCAGACCAAATAATTGGCTCAATACAAGCTGCTACACCTCATGGCTTCATAATTCTGAGCATGGTGCCAATGCATCTATATCAGCCTTGGTGTTTACAAATTTACTAGAGATTTTCAAAATATATCCCCTGCTTCATTTTAAATAGGCAATGAGGACATTAGCAGTGGTCATGGAATCTAGCATTTTTCCTTCCAAAGCTGTTATCGACAAATCCAAATTTAGCAGGCACATTACTGGTTATAAACCCAATATGTTTACCATTACCATGGCTTTCTCTGTCTGCCAACATCCCCTCACTATGTTTGAATGGATTTCCATATTCAATCTCGAAGCTCCCTGCTTCATGCAAACACTTCTTGTGCCTCCACATTTTACAGACTCGTCTACAGAGCATTCCAACTATTTCATCTGCTAAAGACCTCCCCTATTTAATATCTAAATGAAGACTACGACTGTAGCAATCTCAGGGTCCGCAAAACATAATGCCAGGAACACATGATCTCTTTGACCTACCCCTAAGATGTACAAATGTTTTTAAAATTATTATCTAATGTTTGCCGTGTATGAAAAGACTACCGGTAAAAAGGAAGGCAACCAATGAGGTAGCAAAAAATAAAATGCATAAAATTGTTAAACTGATGGAGAAATTTTCACAGGCGTCAGCAAAGAGCGTGAAACAGTTTGCCGGTTAAAGGTTTCTCCCCAAGAGAAGCCTATCGGCTAAAAATAGGATTTGTCTTCATCTTGATCTTGGCACCGCATATTGTATTCGATACTCGTGATAGAGAGATGGAATATTACCAAATTTTAAGCATGGTGATGAAGTTTGTAATGACTCATCTGTAATTAGTCCTTTCCCATTGCTCTTGTTAAGAAAGTCAACAAATTTAAATAAATATAACGACCCTAATGTATAGTTTAAATGATACCTGATCCATGAAAGGAATTATTTTCATCGAATATTACGGGTACATCCATTTATTCTACAAGTGCAAAGAGTTAAGTAATCAATTATATAGAATTAATGAAGACCCAGTCAGCACCTTGTGTAAAGATTTCAAAGGGTTGGTGTCCCATATGGAATCCTTCTGATGCATCCCCGAGCATCAAGGAATAGCCAAAGACCCGAGCAAATAATGAAGAATGGTTGATAAATGTTAAGTCCACTTTGGGAATTGGATTGTCAAGCCATGTGCTCAGTTCCAAAACCCACGTCGAGCATACAAAATACTTTCAAAGTTTTAAAAAACAGCAACTGGCCAATAAGAGTTACAAGTTTCTTAAAAAACTCTGACTCTTCGACATCATGAACACTCCATTGTGCAGTGAACTAGTTTAGTATGTTTTTGGATCCTAGTCGAATGTGTTCATAGAATTCAAGCTCATGAACTAAACCACATTGGTTCCACTCTCATTTAATTTCCCGACTCCTAACTTGGTGTATTATCGGGTGGCGAGCACATTCCCAAAATATAGCAAAGCCTGATATGTCATGAGCTTTCACTTTAATCATCGGGCCCGACATAGCTTCCAAATTCTTTCTCAGCACCTGGCTACAAAGATGTGAGCATATCAGAGATGTCATTCAGTTCCAAATAACTAGTAAATGGATCCATTTTAAGCGCAATTGGTGGGAAGCTCTGTTTGGAAGAATGGATCGGTGGAAGGAATTCCCTTGCATTCGTTACAAACCTGTAGATGATGGACAGAGATGCTCTCAAAGATGGTTCAAATTTCTACCGTTCCCCTGACCTGCCGATATTGTATTTTGTCGGGTATTGACCATGTTGCGAAAGCTCAACTTTGTTCTCAATAGCACTCACATACCGATAATGAGGTGCCTCTCTCAGCTTTAATTGATCTGATCAATGCCAATAAATTGGGTGGTGATATAGTGTTCCCGTTATGAAACAAAATATTGACCCCTATCTCTGATAAAAGATCAAGGAATCCATCCATTTAATTCCCTTGTTGCCCGATAAAAAAGTTTATAAGTTTTAAGAATATATGTCATCCAATCTCAATGTTTAATTTATATGGATTAATTAAACGTTAATTAAGCTTAATTTGATCACTTTAGATGAATTCGAATGGCATTTTGTTTAAATCTTCTATTTTAGTATTGAATTTTCACTGATCTAAACCATATTTTAAGAGAAATATTAATAGATAGATCAAACTCTTGCTAAATAGGAACTAATATGTCAATTTTCTTTGGTTTATTATGCTTTTTAATTAATTTTGATGTTGATAACCATAGATTTAATGAAATATTGAAGTATTGTGTTGCATTCTTTGCATGTACAATATTCACACACATTTTTGGTGCTCACTGTGGGGCTGAGCCCCGAATTTTGCCTCTTTTTGAGAAAATTTTGTTCATTGTAACTGTATGTCTAACAGTGTAGATCCACATCTGGTGAACAAGATCGCATCTTGTGAACATGATCACACCTGCTAAATCTTGGCTCGCATCCTGGAAATCTTGGATCGCATCTGGAAAGCATCACATTTGGTTGATTCGGGATCACATTTAGGATCCTTAATGACATTTAGCTAATCCTAGATCACATTATTAAATGATCAGATTTAGTTGAATTTTAGGATCACGTCTAGTGTTTAAACTTGCATAATTAGTTGATTTCTAACGACTAATGAGCGAATTTGATGCATTTGATTGATTTAAGCAGCCTAATAGTGTTTTTACGATGCTTGACAGAGAATACACAGGCCAAAGACTATAAGGAAAACACTTTTCAAATTACTAATCAATAATTTTGAAGGTTGCCTAAAGGGAAGAAATTAAACATCATGTTTTTTTAATTTAATTTATAGGAATTTAATTCAATTTAAAGTCAATTTGCAACCTAATCATAGGATTATGCTCTTTTCCCTTTAGGGAAAATTAGAAACTCAAAAATTAGATTGCAATTTGAGGTCGAATTTGGGAAAATTTGCAACATTACATGATGTGTTTGATAGGACAAAATGACATGGATAGAAGAGTATGCTCTACTCCCCAGTGGAGAATGAGAAATCTAGACTCCAGGGTCACCAATCGTATTTACTTGCTTTAACCTTTAGATGGGCCTACTGGTCAAGGAAAATATCTCCCGGGAACAACCCACGTGAGAACGAGGTGTGAACCACACCACTCCAACTCACATTAATAAAATTTACTCTTTGGGGCCAAAGCTTCAGGATTCATATGTCATTTGAGCTTATACTTGGCTCATGTCTAACACGAAGTAGGGTCTCATAGTTTCAATCACGTTTATGTGACTACTTGTCCTAAGATGCTTTGTGGGACTTTACGCCTAAATTGTGTTTGCATGAACGCAAAGGATACAATTGAACAGAGACCTATACTAAAAAATATAGCATAGAAGTCACCTGGTTCACCCTCGAAAGGTGATAATCTTTGTGTAAGGAGGATAGTAACCTCCTCAAGATACTCGTCATTTTGTGCCCTCATTAGCACTTAGAGTTTGATAAATGGCATCATGACTTAAGAGCGATTGTGTACTTGGTGATGGTTGTATTCTGATTAGCTCTTGAGTGTGTACCTAAGCCAATTCCTTAACGATTGATGTGCTTGGAGTTTAACAAAATCTTGTTAGGTGTGTGTGAAATCAAAAAAAATATAATCATTCCAATTTTATCACCTCTCAAATAATTGCAAACAGATAAAAACCTTGAAACTCCCGGAAACTCAGCATACAAACCTTGGTATCAGACAAATTTTCCTTATTTTTTCAAACCAAGTGGAAAACAAAGATAGATATGTTAGAAAGTCACATTTCTTGTTTAGGGTCGCATATGGTGTACGCAGTTGCATCCATTAAATCCAAGCTCGCATCTGGGAATCTAGTATCGCATTCAAGAAATGATCTTAGTTAAGAGTTTCATCCAAGAAGTTGCAATTAGGGCAGCATCGCATTTGGTCATTTTGGGGTCGTATCTAGGGGCTCACATGTGGGACAAAGAGTGTCTTGAAAGGTGTCAAAATTTGGATCTTTGCAGTTTTGGATACCCTTTTTGGCCCTCTTTCAGGAAATATATCATAATTTTCCAATCAGATCCTGAAATATTGAAAACTATAAAAGCAAATTCAAACTTTTACCTCAACTTGGCATGGCCGTAACTATTGACTCGGTGCTCGAAATCATGAACCATTTGTACTGTTGGAGAGGTCTCTAAAAACTATAATTTATAGCTCTAAAATAGTGTTCTTTTGGCAACCCAATTTTACAGACCGGTGAAATTCTCAACTCTAAAAAATGAGGAGAAGACCTTCGAAAATGCAAATTACTAAAACCTAGAAAAAAATATGAAAAATATGAAAAATTTACATTTTTTTATTTTGATCCTCAAAATGATCATATATGCTCATGGTCTCCTGGATACATCAAATTCAAGGTATCAGGAGAAAAACATCATCACAAGAGACTATGCTTTCTCATCAAGATACTCAAAGAAATCATACCATGGATAGAAATAAATGGGCTAAACCTTATAATCTTAACAAAGAGAAAATGGAGATTCTGTTTGCAGCCCCATCTAAGAAAATACAATCTTTAAAATGTGAAATTCAAGACATAAAGGGAGAAAATGATGCATCATCCAACAAGTCCTCATTAAGATCAATCTTTTCTTTTCTCTATGATCATGAGACATTCGTACTCTCCTTTTCTTCAAACAAAGAGGTGTCTAAGCATAACAAATCCATCTTTGATTAATAACAACTTCATGAATATGATATATTTGATCAAGAGAATGGAGAGAAAGTTATTTCATATTCAGTTGAGAGTCTTGTCTATCCATCATATGAAAAAAAGAAATCAGATAATCATGGTCTTGAATCTCAAATATCATTGGTGAACTCAAATTAATCTAAATGTCCATTGGATAGATCATTCACTCCTTCGAGACAAACTTATGGATCAAGCCAATTCATGTGGAATCTCATTTGTGAGTACCTACTATGCCTATCATCAAAATAATGAGAATAAGACTTGAGATTGGGTGGAGTTAAAACACAAAATCCAAGATCTAATTGATGATGACATAATTAAAATTGAAAATCCTAATGAATCATCTAATGAAGATACTATTCTCAAGCAGGATCTAAATCATGCACCTATGTCTACTAATAGTTCTCGCACATAATCCACTACCTTCGACATTCATTCGTCTTCTAAGGAAGTAAAGCTATCCAAAGTTTCTCCATTGAACAAAGAAACTAATAATTTTTATGCTACCTATGTCTACCCTTAAGGACTACATCTACAAGAGATCCAAGCTAATCTGCATATGGTTACAAGTCCTTTTCAAGCTTCAAAGATTATAGACCCAAAGGTTCCATTTTATTTGAAATGACTATCATGCCTATGCCAAATTATCCTTAGTCAACCCTTCAAGAATCCCACATACAGATTAAAGCTTCTACCCTATCCTTTGAAGTGGCTCCATGTCAAGAGGATAATCCTAAATATGAAGAAACAATTCTTACTAATTATCAAGATCAAAACATTATCCAATTCCCTCCAACATTTGTCTAAGATCCCATATCCCTACAATCTCATGATGATCCCCTTGTTTCCTTTCATTTCTTCCAAGAAGATATCCCTCCACCTTAAGAGCTACATACCTCTTCATATCATAAGAAAGATCATGACATTCCCTCTACTTGTAATAATCTTATTGAAAATCAAGAGCAACGTACTCTTTGTGCACTATCCAAAGATTCTTGTAAAGATCTTAATATCCCATCATTTCCTTGTCATACTCCTCTATATGCACCTCAAGAACCCATTATTCCTCCAAATCCCTTGCACGATATTAAATCCCCTCAAGCTTCGGTGGTTCCTGACAAATTGACTCCTATTAGAGCTACTCATGAGCCTATTGATATAAAGATGAATTCTAAACAAAAGAACCTAGGTCATGTAGCTCACTCTACATATGTTGATATCCCTTCCATGTATTATTTCCCTTGATTTTCAGATAAGCATCCTCATTTTCAATCCTCCAAATCCATCCTTGGTCCCTATATCTGAAAGATGAAACCATCAAACCTCCCATCTATATTGGGTCCTTACATCCCTCCATCCACTTACCTTATCTCCTATCAAGATCCACAATGACATGCATCCTTGAACTCATACATATGAACCATCCATATCAGTCATATTCATCCATAGTTATCAAGTCTTTTAGAGGCAATTTGGATGTGCAACATAAGAATAAAAAATGCAAGAATTCACTTACATATGAAGATCGCTATGTCCTATCTAATTGACATGTGAATACAAATAAAAAAGAGATAATAAAGAGACCATAAAGGTCCACTAAGAAAAGAAGAAATTCAAAGGAAATATAGGTCCCTAAATCCCTCATTGAAGAATGGCGCTCTAAATCATTCAAAATCAAAGGAAATTCAAAAGCTATGTGGATTCCCAAGTCTCCCTTATAATACTTGAACAAAAAGGGAAAATTAGAGTTGGCATCCAAACTTTCAAAGGCTTCCACTCCATTTGTTTTCAAACAACTTCCATCACCTCATACATCAAATCCTCAAGCTATTCCATCCATTTTTCCTTCATCTGTCCACTACCCTTCAAGGTGTGTGTCAATGTTGAGATTATCACCATTTCTATCTACTCCTACACAAAAATTTCAATACCCTATCCAATATCCAACACCTACCTACTATCCATCTATATTGGGTCCTTACATCCCATCCATCACATATCCTTTCATTCCTCTTATCCAATCCATCACATAATTCCTTGGTTACGATCTCCCTATCAACATCTTTAAGAATACTTTTAGTGACCTTGTACTATGATAGCATATCCTTATAAAGATAAATATCCAAAGAGAAATAACAAGTTCCTTGGTGAAAACCTTGTAAATGGGTGCCTTGGTAGCAAAAGTAAAGAGAAATAAATCCATCCTATGGTGAAAATCACTTCTTGTGGCACCTTGGATAAGTACCATGATGAAAACTTGGAAAACATGCATCATGCATAATTCCTCCTACTTAAACTCTTCACTTGGGGGAAATTTCCTTCCATGTAATCATATCCATCATATTTTACATCCAACTAGCCCATGAGCATTCATGTTCCTTCTAGTGATCTTAACAAGATTGAGCCTATCCATGAATGTTATTCCTATTGACATCCATTATCCTTTCCATCAGCTTATTCACTTTCTCTTATCCATGGTACCATATCATGATCTCTCTTATCCCAAGTCAATACTCACTATCCCTAAATATCCTTGCATTAATCCCAAAAAAAAATCACCTATACCTCCATCACCCCTTATCTTGATCATGTTGTCCTATCAGTTGACCCCTTGGTCTTAATCAAAAGGAAGAAGGAAAAAATGCAACACATGTTCTTAGAACTCTCTTGACATGTCCATTCTTTTGGACTACATACTATCCTACATTCTTTTCATGACATCATTTCATTACCCTATATGATATTTAGGACCACTTCATGAGCCTACATTGTTGTATTCTTTTTTTCCTAGTTTGGGTTATCTTGAGGAGACTATCCTTCAAGGTTGCATTCACTCGCTTAATCCATCATTGCCTATCCACTTTTGATCCATTAGTTTTCTAATCCATCATTAATTCCCTACACCTTGCTACACATTGGGGAAAACAAATGTGATCCTTCTTGAGAATTGGTAATCATATAAAAAAACCCAAAAAGATTTTAAAATCTTTGAAAGTCCAAAAAAGATCATAAAATCTTTAAAAACCCAAAAACATTTAAAAATAAAAAAAAATCAAACTGAATCACATCAAGACCCATATCATTCCTTGTTCAATCAAGTTTAGAACTGATATCTTCAATCAATCTTTGTTCAATCAACTTTGGAGTCAACACCATCAGTCTTTGTTCAATCAGGTTCAAATTGGATATCACCAATCGATCTTTGTTCAATCAAGTTCAAATTTGGTACTACCAGTCTTAGTCCAATCAAGTTCAAGATAGATATAACTTGGTAAATAGGCGACACTTGTAATCATCACTCTATCTATTAATACACCACTTATAGTGGGTTTCTATTAAAGTTTCTATTGGTGGGTATTCATTGGTCACTTCCATTTTATCAGCTACGCCTAAGTTCTCCAATGTTCCAATTTACTTGCCTATAATTTGTCTTTTTTCGAGTCTTAGGATAATCATTCTTTACTAGGGGCATCTCTCCTAGCAATTTCAGTACTCAGGTTAGCTTTGTCAAGGCTAAGGTTGGTTCATCCCATCTGTTCATCCTAAGTTGTTGTCTAGGAAATTTTGCCACTAAAATAGTATTTCTTAATACTTGCACAACAGAGACACAATTGATCTCACAAACAAAGGTGTTTATTAAACACAACCTACCCTCAATAGACATCACACTAGTGTTTCTCAATACTTTATTCAAAAGTGTTTCTCAACACTCAATCAGATTGCAATTAAGGATAAATCTGATCACAAAGGTGTTTTCCACACCACTACACTCATTCAAACAATACATTGATAAAATTCAATCTTTGATTGATAAATGATTAAATCAAAGGTGTTCCTAAGAACCAACACTCAAAAATGGAATTATGTTAATGTGTATTGATAATGACTCATTGAAATGTCTCAGCTGATGCATTTTGACTAGTGGAATATACATAACTCATGAATTTTATTTTCCTAATGTCTATGTTTATCAATTTTTTATTGTTATGTCTTATGAGTAACTCTATGATGTCTACAAAATGACTAGGGAAGCAAGGATAGGAGTATAATATTTTATTTATCTTCTTCTTGTGGTCATTGATGAGAGGATCTTATAAACTTTACAATCTGGGTGTCTATGGTAAGAGCCTCCATTAGGACTGGATAGCCACATATATCTTGACCTTGTTTATATGAAGGCTACGGTGAGTTCAATCTTTCTCCTTGCTTGTTTTTTGTATACAACTCACTTATCAGTAAGGTGTACACAACATTATGTACCCAAGGACATGAACATTAATGCAAGGTTCATTACGGGTTACAAAACTTATATTACACATGAACAAAATAATTTTTTTCAATCAAAAGGAAATAAATGACAAATAATCATAGGAGAGAAAAATAACTAAAAATCACTTAATGAACTCAAGCTTATCAATAATATTTAAAATGACCTCATAATATAAATCATTATATTCCATTGAATAAAATAATATTTTGGATTAATGATATAACATTAAGATTTCATATAATTCCAATTCCAATTAAATCAACTCTTCTTGATTAATAATACTCACAAATAGTTTATGCATAGCTCATTTTGATTGTAGTATTTTTTTTCTATTAGACATCTTTTGGGCCAAATCAAAACAATTTTTAGGATTTTCTCCATGTACTTACAAAATAGAAAAATACATTTTGGGTCATTGTGTCATTGTCATTGCTTTAGTAAAAAATTTGGGAAAAGGATATAGCTTAGTCATTTTGATTGTATAGAATCTGTCCTGATGGACCCTGAACTAGATATCTCATATATATTGTAAGTAGAGCTATGACCAAAGGTAAACTTAATATTTGTAAATTTTCATGTTATAATATCAATATTTAATGTGAACATTAACAAGATAACCTTGGCCAAGGATCTCATGGATAACCTGACTAATATCAAAATTTTAGGGAATGATGACTCTATTATCTGGGCCCCCACCCAAGCAGGTACTTTCTCTGTTAAATCTATGTACAATCTGATTCTGAAGGAGGAGAGTAACCCAGAAGAGTTGAAGAGGGTGTGGATCCCCCAGCTCATGCTAAAAATAAATTTCTTTTGGTGGACTCTAATGCATGGTAAGGTCCTGACCCAAGATAATCTCATAAAAAGAGGCTTCTCCATGGAAAACATATGTGTTCTATGTAAGAAGGAGGAAGAAATGATAAACCACCTCTTCATCCACTGTGAATATGCCACCAGCATTTGGCAAGGTATCATCGGCAAATTGGGTACCTTGTGGGCCCTGGACAGAGAAGTACATCAATTTAACAATTGGAGATCCCCTTCCAATCACCCCTACTCTAACTCCTCTAGCATATGCTTCCCCCTCACATATGCTGGATCATTTGGAAGGAAAGGAACAAGAAGATTTTTAGAGAGAATAGTAACCAACCTGAGACCTGTCTCCATATTGCAACTAAACTCCTGTGTGAGAATGCCAGAATGGCTAATTGGAAGCTCCCTGCCTATCCTCCTGCTGCCTGGGAAGTTAGAATTTCTGACAACTAGAACCTCATGGATGGGTTCACCAGGTTTGATGATGCAAAAAGGATAGCTAGAAATACTACCAGATGGACCGCCCCTCCCAGAGGATGGACTAAATTAAATTTTGATGGGGTAGTTAATAACCTTGGTCATGGAGAGGGAGGTGTGATAAGAGATCAAAATGGTACTTGTCTGATGGCTTATGCTGGTCCTTTAAATAGCTGCACTGTCACCCAAGTGGAAGGAATGACCCTTCTCTGGGGGATTAAATTCGTGAAACAAATGAGCCTCAGACAACTGGAAATTGAGGGGGATTCCAAAGTGGTTGTTGAGGCTGTCAATAGTGGTGCTAGTGCAGGATGGCATGCTAGACCTATCATTATGGAAATATGCGAGCTTCTAAACAGCTTCCAGTGCATGACTATAGGCGACACGTACAAAGAGGGGAATTCGGTCGTCGACTCAATGGCAGCTATTGGCCAAAAACAAATCAAACTCAATAGTTGGAGGGTGATTAGTGACTTATCTCTGGTGACTTAGCAACTCATTATGGGAGAAATGAATACTATAGTTTAAATGTGCCAGGTTGTCTTATTCATTATGGATTCTTACTCGATCACATACTAGTGTGTTTGGGCAAATTTTGTGATTATGAAAAGGAAAACTCAAATTCCCATAAAGGATTATCATTACTTTTTGAATGTGTGGAGTAAGAGATGTCCGAATCAAAGGGTTTTTTTGGCTATCCTTGATATTAATGCTATTATTGCTTTTAATGGCACCTGGAGATCCATTAGATCTGGAAACATGGAGCTCTGTTTCCAAAATTTTCAAGACCAGCATTTTATGTATAAGCTTCCCTCGGAAAGGGTTTATGAATAAAAATGGTTTTTTATGGCCTGCAAAAATGCTCGGATCTTAGATCTCAAAGATATTCTGGCACAGGAAGAACAAACGCTCAAAATTGGAGGCAACATTCTCCACATTAAGCCTGATAACATCAATGAGAATTTCACTTTTGATGTGTTGGTGAGTCATTACAGCAAAGAAACTGGCATTTGGGGTTTCATGGAAAGAATGAGAGGTGGACATGACGAGCGAATCACCAAATAATTCGTCAAATCCTGGAACAACAGGAGTGTCTCTGTTGGGGGCATTCACTTCCAGCTAAATGAAGAAGTCATAGCCAAGGCAACAGGGCTCCCTATGGAAGGGAGGAAATACAAAAAGACCAGTCAGACTGCTGACCCTACCAGCCTCAAACAATTTTTCAAGGATGGTGAGCTTTCGGTGAGAAAACATGGGGGTTTCAACAGGGAGGAGCTGCCAGAATTCTGGCCAAAATTTTGTCTCATCATGATGAAGTACTTCATGCTGGAAGGTAAGTTCACTGTGTTTTACAACTACCACTTTTTGTTCCTAAATCATATTAGGAACAAAGATTTAATTTCCATTCCTTTCTATCTTCTACACTCCATAAAGAGCAATGTCCTCGATATTCAAGACAACCCTGTTAGAGCTATCCTTTATCAAGGCCTCCTCCTTTGCCTATACCATTTTCATAAAGCTATCTACCCAGCACCCCAACCCTCTCTGATTATCCAGATGTTTCCCTAGGAGGATCCCATAGCCAAAACTTAAAAGACCACCCATTCCTCCTCCCAGTCCATCCGTATCACCCAGGAGCTTGTGCTAGCCGATAAAAAAGCTACAACTCACAAAAAAAGTGTAAAAAACCCTCTTAGTAGGAAGGAGGGTTAGGAGGATTCATATGTCTCTAATTCTATGGAGTACATTGAGGGGAAAGAGGCTGATAGTACCCCTGAGATGGACTATAGGCCCAAAAAAAGAAAAATTATGGAGAACTAGGTTAATCTGGAGGTGGACTTGAGTGGCTCAGGTCGTCGGAGGTCAAATAGAATTGCCAAGGAGCAATATAAAATTAGGTTGATAGAAACGACCTCCAAATAGCTATCCCTGTCTAAAAATTATTTCCACTCCATTGAGTCCAAGAATGGTTCCTCAGATGGTTATATGAATCCCTCTAGGACTGGTAACACTCCTCTGCCTAACCCCCAGCAAACCATGGAAATCCCCAACAACCCTACCCCGGCCCTGAGCACTACTCAAGAACCTAAGGACAAGCCACATACCGTGGCCATGGAGGAAAAAGATAAATTTACTAGCACCCTTAAAAGAAGGTTCTTGAACTTAGACAAGGACATTGGGGAGATTAAGAAGAACATGCAGGACCTGATGAACCATTGTATGAGGACTAACAAATTTTCCCTGAAGGTTATGCATGCTTCATATACGACCCTCTGTAATGTGCAGGAAAAGTTGGTGGGTGGCAGGCTGGAAGCGGACGAGGACAAAAAAGACCTATTCCTGTTTCTGTAGGAGGAGTGGGCTAGGACCCTGCTGTCCAAACAACTGGGTGGGAAGAACTAATTTTTGGTGTCAATGTGTTGCTTAATTTTGGCTGGGCTAGGCCCTTAGTTCCCCTGTTTTGCTGTTCGAAACATTGGTAGTTTTTGTTTATTTTTGTGTAGCCCTGTGTGGCTTAAAACTGATACTTTTTATGATACTATTCATCTTAAGCTTTCTGGTTTAATTTGGTGGTTCAGTACTGAGACTTATGTTTTTGATAGAGGCAGAGTTAATATGGTGTCTATGCTGTTAAACTGCTATACATGCTCTGACTAGTTCCATTAATATGTTGTTAATGTGCTTCTAGTCCTTTGTTCCACGGGCCAACACCCTCTTGCTTCTTTTTCTATCAAAAACAAGATAACAATAATAATATCATAATGCTAATTTAATATTTAATATTTAATATTAATACTAGAGTAATTATACATCAATCCATATTAAAGTTTAATTAGATGTAATATCAATTTAATTAATTAGATTAAATTTATTCAATTAGATGACATTAATGTTTTGATGTTTTCTTTTAAGAAATGGTTTACTAATTATTGGTATCATGCTTAATAATTGTTCAAAATTATCAACATGTCAGGAAAGTGATAGCGTGAATCACACAGGTCAAAGGGACATAAAATAAAGCACAATTCAAACCAAGCACGATATAAGGACAGTGTGGGCCAGAAGTGAGACAACATGTGGACCTCTTGAAGGAGTAACCAAAACTTCATCCCCACATCCTACAGGCATGCCTGACATAATAAAATCGTGAAGCCCTAATAAAGATTTGTCAATATTGTTAGTATATCAATAATCCAATACATGTAATCATAATCAAAATATGTGAATAATCATCAATACTAGTGTGTAGACAAGATATAAAAATTGAAACCATGCTACTAGCACATCTATAAAATGTCAAATATCACCAAAATGTCAAGGTAATCATCACATCATCTACATCAGTATTAACATAAGTAAAAAAAAACATATAAACATGAGTAAAATAGAAATATAACAATGTAAGTATCAACATATGCTCGCTCATCAAAACTTAACGTGAAGCCTAAATGCCAAATCAAGTATAGCCATATGGAGGGGTACTACAAAAATCAAGTAATCACCATCATGGTAATCTATTTTCAGAAACTACATGAATAAATGCTAAGTGGGGTAGTTAAATTAAACATATCTATTTTCATAATTATGTTGATTGTCACATTCCAAATTCAGTTTGCAATGTAAAGCTCGTAACTTTATTCATATATATACAATGTCCATGTACTAAAATATTTGATCTTTCTATCTAAATCTAAACCACTCTACATAGTTTTGGAAATGCCTATCACCAATCCCTGCAATACATATTTTCATTTGATTTTCCATGTTCTACCTATGCTTATGTCTATTAAAGATTTGACTCTTGTATATAGAGGAGAACACAGTAAAGATGGTGACAATGTTGTGTAGACAACTAGGTTGAAAGAAAATATTTCATTCTCTCAAGACCTATATACCATGTTCTACAATAAAAGGAAAAGTAAATATAGAACATAAATTTCAAGGAAATAAGAATAAATTTTGAATGTAGACTATGCTTTTTTGTTCAAGAAAAAAATTATAGATATTTAGCAACACCTATGTTGGATGCATATATTTGTGTCAAATAAAATATATCGAGTTGCAACAAACGATAATTCTAAAAAATATATTGTATAGATGCTTTCAAACCATGACTATTTAAAGGGAAAGTTGTAGGAAAATAAATCTCTAGAGTGCTATTTACTTTAGAATTTAGAAGTTTTATTAATACATAAACAAAACACAATATTTTGCAAAAAGTAATTGTGGTTCTCCAAATAGCTACATAACTTGCTTTGAAGGTTTTTATTATAAAATCTCCTGAAAAATGAGATTTTCATCTATTTCATATTTATCCAACTACATTTGTTGTGGATCCAAGCACATACATTGATAACGTTTACCCATCAAACTTTAGACATCATTAGTCTCCTAAATAAATTTTAGAAGGTGTGACTAGGTGGGATAGTGATGAACACCATGTACCAACTTGTCCTACTCAATAGGGTTCCACATGTATTAAGAGTGGTTAATATGTGTTCTTATAAGGAATGATTAAATGATTAAAGCATACACATCTGCAATTCAATTATCTATTTTGACTTGTGTGTAATATAGTAATATTAAGGAGAAATAAGATGGAATGTGGTGATGGATGCATATGATAATACTGATAGGGGGACCCATTCAAAGATTTGAATGTATCAATTCATTTTGATCCAATAATATTGTGTGAAATGGGTTTGAATATAAAACTTTTGTGGGTCCACGTTGCATACTCAGAAGGCATGGTATGTGTGTATATATAAAAATGTTTGGTAGAGAATTATAAAATGTTTAGCATTTATCCATTAGCTTCTATCAAGTGTTCAGATTTTTTGTTTCATCATTTTTCTCTATGATTGCATTAAACATGAGGGTTTGGATGATGAAGGTTTGGACGTTTGCATCAGAAAGTAGATTTAGCTTAATTATTGTGAAAGACATAAGTGTGTATGTCGACAATAGAATGAAGTTAGTGAGACACAAATGAACCGTGAGTGACACACTAAATAATTAAGTAATAGCTTAGAGCAATAAGAAGATGTTAGAATTATGTGAGGAAGTCCATACAAATACATTTTCCATGAGCATAAATTATGCACTACGCTATCGACAAATATTAATTATTGGACGCTGGAGGAGCTTGTGCTATTTCCAAGGGATATATCTGGGGATGGCCCTTGTCAAATGTCCATGATTTCATTGCGGGTGTGGGTATTATGGTTTGACTTATGCATATTGATGCTGAGTTTTTTATCCATCGGCAAGCTCGATGGTGGCTCACTGTGACCTGTGTAGGTTTAAATTACTTATATTAGTTCTATCCAGCTCATTTTCCCAATATTCGTTGAAGTGTTCTTACAATAGGTTTAGGTGGAGTATTCTTTGTAGCTATGCTTAATTGATTTCATTGTTCCACTTATGTTAGTGTAATGATTTTTATAAATTGAATAGAATTTTTAGCTCTTTGCATTAATGCTTGTCATGTTATTTCAATTCAAAAAGATATCCTTACAACAGATTGAAGTGAAAGGAGAAATGAATAAACCGATAGTGAAATCATAAAATTGTGGAATGGAGAAATGAGAAGGCATCCCAACACATAAATTTTGGATGAATATAAATTATGCAATACATCATCCCACAGGTATTAATCTCAAACCAGGCTGCTTGATGAGGAAGATCTTTAATTATTTTCAGGTGATAAATCTGAGTACATCTCCTGTCGAGTTTCTGCATCTTCATTGTGGTGTTGGTATTATTATTTGTTTTATCTGTGGGTAGGTTGGGTGGCATCTTTCTTCTATCTTCCTAGGTTATGGACGTTTGATGGAAAGAGTTGGCTTTGGAAGTCTCTTAGTGACACATTTTTGAACAGGGCATTTTTGAATGGGGCATACTTCACTCCATCTAGGAAAGGAAAAGTGCTTCCCCTCTACTAGGTAGGCCAACAATTTAAAGTTGTTGATGAGAGATCAGTGACCATTTTGACACAGAGTGCAGAAGTCCTAGCCTACTCTCCCTCCAACCCTTGCCTTTAATAAAGATGTCTTTTTATTCTCCTACAGTTTCTTTCATTCTTTCATTCGATTCTTTTGTGCTGCGAGATTTGGTTCACTTATTTTTTCCCTCTAATTTAAGATGAGATTAAATCAGTGTCCATTCCTTACTTCTTGGCGCATGGTACTTAATGAGATTTGGTTCTTTAATGAGATTTTGTTCCATTATTTTGTCATTTTAATATGAGATGTTGTAGCTGTCCAAATTTGTGAGGAAGTGTTGTCCCTGCTACAAGCCATCACATTAAGCAAATGGTACTGGATGCTTTCAGTAGTAGATGGTCAAACAATAAAAAGATCATTGTTTTGTTTAACTCAAAATGAATGAATACCTTATGAGTGAACATCCTCGACATTAGTTACAACATTGATAAGTTTAAAATAAGATGTATGTTATCTCTATAATAAACAGTGTTTTTGGGTGTTAATATAGTGTAGAAGATTGACAACATTAGGGCTCTTTAACACACCTAGTTTGAGGAAAAGGGGTGTAAGAGTCAAGTCTGGAAAAGTGTACCATATTGTTACATTATAGATAATTTCATACAAATGACTCCTCCAAGCATGGAAGAATTGACTAAAAGAATGAAAGAATCAATGAATATGTACGAGAACAACAAGATCTAACATGTATATTACAGGCAAGGGCCGGAGGTAGTGCAAGATAGGACTCCTACACTATGGGTCAAAATGGGCACTAATCTTCCATCAGCAACTTTAAATTTCTGGCCTTCCTGGTAGAGGGGAAGCACTTTTCCTTTCCCAGATGGAGCGAAGTATGCCCCATTCAAAAAAGTGTCCCTCACAGACTTTCACAGCCAAGTCTTTCCATCTGGGCTCTCACGCCATGTTACCTACTTCTTGTACTCCTCATTGGGGGCCACAAAGTAGTTGCCTTCACTTCTAATCATGGGCTTCACACTCCCTCCAATGGTGTATATTCCCCACGCCTCATAGTTGTTGTTCACCATGTGTGCATAGCCATGTCGACACCTACCCAGAGAAACAATATGCATCATGTCAGTCAGTAGTCTGAGTTGGGTACTTGTGTATTGTAGATTAGAGTTAGCCAGTTAGACAAGAGAAGTTTAAATGAATTCAATTACCTGGGCATGCGCTCGATTAAGCCAGGTCCAAAGTGGTTGAAGGCAACAGTCACTCGCATGTTTCTATCAGTTGTGTAATCATTGTTGTGTCCTAGAAGTGTCACTTGTAGCATTTTATTGCATAGGCAAGATTAGTCATTCATCCCTATTAATAAAACTAGTGCAGAGTCCATATTTCTATCTAATGTTGTATCTGTTGAACAGGACAAAAATCCAATGTTCAATGTATAAAACATGATAAAGTCTGAATATATACAGGAAGGAGACCAGTAGAATTGAATAACAGAAAAGAAACTAAAACTCCTAACTAGAAACTAACTAAACTACTCCCGACAGATTACATAATTATGTTAACAAGTTAACATTCCCCCCTTAATCCGAAGGGACATCTGGCATGCCCAGTAACATACGAAAGTTTTCAAACTTTTCACGTCCCAATGCTTTGGTAAATATATCACCATTTTGCTCTGAAGTAGGAAAATGTGTCAGATGAATGGTTTTAGCCTCAACATTATGTCGAATCAAATGATATTTGGTGTTGATATGTTTGGTTCGATCACGGAACTTAGGATTATGGGCCAACTCTATTGCAAAAGTGTTGTCAACCAAGAGAGGTGTGGAAGTCATTTGTTTCTCCTACAAGTCTTCAAGTATTTTTTGAAGCCAAATGATCTCTTTGGTGGCCTGAGCTACTGCAACATATTCGGCTTCAGTTGTAGAATCAGCAAGAACTGATTTCTTGCATGATCTCCAAGTGATAGCTGCTGATCCAAGTTTCATTAAATAACCTGAATTAGAAACTCCATGCTCTTTATCTCCGTCAAAATCAGAATCTGAAAAACTAGTGAGATGGAAATCTGAAACTTTAGAAAATTTAATGTCATATGATTGAGTGCCTTTTAAATATTTAAGCACTTGTTTTGTTGCAATCCAATGACTGCCATAGGGTTGATGCATAATCCTGGAAAGTATTCCAACAACAAAAGTTATGTCAGGACGTGTAGTAGTAAGATAAATCAAGCCTCCAACAAGTT
Organism: Thuja plicata; assembly: GCA_018584345.1. Taxonomy (NCBI): domain Eukaryota; kingdom Viridiplantae; phylum Streptophyta; class Pinopsida; order Cupressales; family Cupressaceae; genus Thuja; species Thuja plicata. The sequence goes on along the minus strand of MU226500.1, from coordinate 183,195 downwards.
GCCTATACTTTGTTGGATCTTCAAATGCACTTCCTTCATGTGAAGTAAGCTTTAGGTTCTGCTCCATTGGAGAAGAAATAGAATTACAATCCAGCATCCTAAATTTTCTCAATAGCTCTCCAATATACTTTTTCTGAGAAATAAAAATGTGCTTTGGTTTTTGATCTACTTCAATTCCTAAATAAAAATGTAGTAATCCCAAATCTATCATATCAAAAACCTTTTGCAACTCCTTTTTAATAGAGGCTATATAATCATCATTATTTCCTGTGATAAGCAAATCATCTACATAGACAACTAGATATACAACTGATCTGCCTACTTTCTTAACAAATAAAGTTGCATCATCTAGATGGAAATGCTTATCATTCAACTTAAGAAGATGGTCAGTTAACTTTTCATAGCATGCACGAGGTTCTTGCTTTAAACCATACAATGATTTTATCAATTTGCATACTTTATGGTCTTTTCCTTTAACAGAAAAACCCTCTGGCTATAACATGTAGATATCTTCTTTTAAATCTCCATTCAAGAAAGCAGATTTTACATCCATGTGATATATTTTCCATCCTTTTTGAGCTGCAAGAGAGAACAAAGTTCTAATAGTGCCCCATTTTGCAGTAGGAGAAAATGTTTCTGTGTAATCAATACCTTCCTTTTGAGCATCCCCCTTTGCTACAAGTCTGGCTTTGTACTTATCAAGAGATCCACCAGCTTTATACTTAGTTTTATAAACCCACTTACTACCAATTGGTTTGATGCCAATAGGAGGATCCACTAACCTCCAAGTGCCATTTTTAATAAGAGCATCATACTCCTTTTGCATTGCATCTTTCCATTCATTACAACTAGTGGCTTCTTCAAAAGTAGTAGGTTCATTAACAACAGAAAATTTTAACTCAAATTCCTCATACCTTTTTGGCATTGCTTTGGTTCGTGTTGACCTACGTACTAATTGCTGCATTGTTTCCTCAGTTTCAAGAGTCTTTGAAATTGATCTGTATTCTGTAGAACTAGTATTATCTGCCAAATTTTCCTCAATAGAAATATTGTTATCAACTAATTGTTCTTCTCTAGGAACATTATCATCAAAAACATTGCTATCAAAGAATTTTTCTTCATTCTTTGATGTGGTCTTATTTTCTAGTATTATTGAAGGAAAATGCACAGACTGATCTAGAATAGGAATCCCCCCTTCAGGATGTAGAAGATCATTAGTCCATTCATAATAAAACTTTTGGGCAGAGAATCTATCCAAATGGTTGAGTTGCCTATCAATTGTAGAAGCATCTTTAGCAAATTCAAGAAAAACATCTCTGGAAACAACAATTTTTTTTTTTTCCTCATCATACAAATGATAATCCCTGGAGGTAGTAGAATACCTGAAGAAAAGACATTTGCGACTTCGTGCACCCAATTTGTCACGTTGTTGTGGAGGAATTAAAGCAAAACATGGAGAACCAAAAACTTTGAAATGCTAAATAGTGGGAAGATGATTATACCACATTTTATACGGAGACTTATTATTGATGGCAATAGAAGGACATCGATTGAAAATATAAACTAGACAAAGTAGTGCTTCTCCCCAAAACATCAACTTGGCATTCTGAAAAAACATCATGGACCTTACCATATTAAGCAATGTTTTGTTCATGCGCTCTACCACACCGTTCTGTTGCAAAGTACAAGGGACAGTGGTCTGATGTTTAATACCATGATCCTGCAAGTATTGTTTAAATGTATGTGATGTATATTCACCACCATTATCTGATTGGAGAGTGCCAATATTAAGTTGAGTTCATTTGTAATCTATAAATGAAAATGTCTAAAAGTTGCAAAAAACTAAGATTTCTGTTTCAACAAATAAACCCAACACATCCTAGAGTAGTCATCAATAAAAGTTAGCACATATTTATTTCCATTTGTAGATTGAACAAGAATGGGTCCACATAAATCAGAATGAATGAGACCTAACATCTTGGAAGCTCGTGAAGTAGATCCATAAAAAGGTTGTTTACAATGTTTGCCCAAAATACATGCATTACATGGAGAAAGATTTCTTGGAATAGTAGGAAGCCCTTGAATACCTTGGTGTTTCATAATCTGGATACTATCATAATTAATATGACCAAAACAAGCATGCCACAATAAAATAGAAGACAAAGTATCATCATGCTGAGCCAATAGAACTAAATTAGATGGAAAAGATGATGTCCTTTTAAGTTTTAAAAGTTTGTCTTCTTCAACACCGGTCATAACAAGCACTTGATCATATTCTTTTCTTATTTCAATTATACCATCAAACATATGTATATAATGTCCTTGCTGCCTAATATGAATGAGAGACATCAGATTTCTTTTTAATTGAGGAATGAAAAGAACATCATGCAAAATATAATCAGCAAGGCCTTGTAAGCAAAGTTGAATAGATCCAATCCCTGAAGGCTTTAACTATGACTTATCAGCAAAATAAACTATGCCATCAATGTTATTACTGAATGTCTCAAAAAAATCTCTTCTGAAGGTCATATCACAAGTGGCTCCCGTATCTAAAATCCATGTGTCTTCCCAAGAAGCAAAAGAAGTGCTAAAAACTTCATTGATGCTAAGATTACAATGTGCAACAATATAGTGGGAAGATTCAGGTGATTTTCTTTTGTCTGGAGGTTGGTGCTCTTTCTTGTCACTAATCCTATCCCAAGGAGTGTGACAATGAGAAGAGGTATGACCCAGTTTACCACACCTATAGGACTTAACATATTGTTTATCATTCTGAAAATGTTTTTGTTGTTTATCATCTTGTGGGCTATCTCCTTGATGATAATGACCCCTTGCCTCTAAATGCTCTCCTACCACGACCTCTATTGCTATGGTCAAATCTAGCAGACTCTCCTTTAGGTTTCTACTCTTTCTATGCAAGACACAAACTCTCAACTGTGGAATTGGAAAGAGATTATTTTTTCCCAAATGCTTTCTCTCTTTTAGCAATTTTGTCTACAAGAATATCAAAAGTGATGGCTTTCATCTGGCCAGCTTGAAGAGACTCTAAGTAGTGCAAATAGATAGGATATAGGGCTTTAATAAATGTAGTAAGTTGCAAATCAACTTTGACACCGGTTGATTCAATGTCATGAAAAAGAGCTTTAATAACTTCATGGGATCCTTATCTTGCAATTCTAGATTAAATAACTTCATCAACAATTGTATAATTTCCAGCTCTGAATGGGAGTCATAGAGATCTTTTAATTTCTTTAAAGCTTTAAACGTTGTGGTGCTGGAAAGAATATGTCTACTAACCTCTTCAGTGACCGAGGTAGAAATTAAAGCATACGCCTTTTTATCTTTACTCTTCCAAATTGCAAGAGGTTTGTCATCTGAAGGTTGCTCTGGCTTAGCATCACCCACACCTTCTCAAATTTCCTCCCATAAATCATTAAAAATAAGAGTGTTTTTACTTTTCTGAAACCACTCTTGGTAATTCTCTTTTCCAGAAAAAGCACGACCCCAACAATTGAGATTAAAGAATGCATTTGAAATTTGCTTGAAAATATAACTCATAGACTCTACAATAGTCTGGAACAAAAAGAAGGGGCTGTCAAAAGCTGTGCCTACCTACGGCTCTACCAGATAAAATTTGATCAAAAACTATGCCTGCCTGTTTCTGTCATGGAGTTTTTTTTTTCCTACTCTGATACCACTGTTGAATAGGACAAAACTCCAACATTCATTGTATAAAACATGATAAAGTCTAAATATATATAGGAAGGAGACCGGTAGAATTGAATAACAAAAAATAAACTGAAACTCCTAACTAGAAACTAACTAGAAACTAACTAAACTACTCCCGACGGATTACATAATTATGTTAACAAGTTAACAATATCTTTCCTTGTCGTGGTGAGAGAAGCAGTTGTTAGAAATGGTAACTGCAGTGGAAGCAAGCGTGACATCTACAAGTCTATCTATGTACCTCGAGAGGTTGTTATGATTGATCCAAATGTCTCACAAAGAAATGACTGAAATGACATCTCCATCTTGAGTATCGATCATCTCATCGCTCATGGATTGCGAGAGGAGAATGCTGCCAGCTACACTTGGCTTGTAGTCGTGGATGTTTAATCCGTGGATGATAATGTTGCTCACATTGAGGAGGTGTATGCAAGGCCAATTTCTCATCTCAACATTTGAACCCCTTGCATCAATAGTCTTGTGGCTCGCTACAAAGAGGGGCATCTCAAGCGTTCTTCATATCACCAGCGAAAACTATCCAGAGAGGACCATCGCGGGTAACTCCATATCTCAGAGTCCAAGGCTGGGGATTTGCAGGGTTGTCATCCAGACTGGTGACTATGCAAATCTCTCCTCCATTTCCTCCCTTGCTGCACTTCCAAAGCCCACACCACAATCTACAAGTTCCATTCTATTTTTTTCCCAATTTGAATCTCTTCTCTAGCAATTGTCTATGACATTATATGACTGCGGAAAAGTAGACAAGGTGGCCTGAAGATTAAGAATGATCAATAGTAGCAAGGTGGCATCCATAGATGATTACAGAGTTACAATGAATGAATGGGAGTTCAACAATGAGTACTGGAATGTATGAATGAGATGCCTTAGTCAATTGATTTTTGCAATGAGTGCAGAATGAGATGCCTTATTAAATCGATTCAATTCAAAAGATAAAGGAAAAAAATATTAGTGAGCTTCAGGGGTGTGATGTTGCATGTTTCACATGGTAGGGTGCATATATATAGAGAGAGGCATGTACACATAGCAGTGAGCCACCACCAAGCCTGCTTGTACATGAATGAATCAAGATCAACATGAAGTATTCAAATGCGGCAATGAAGATGCGGACATTTGACAAGGGGCGTCCGCAGATTTATTCCTTGAAAAATACACAAAGTGCTTCCTTATCAACCAACTTGTTCTCTTCCAGAATCCACCACTCAATTATACCCCCGAACAATGTAGTGCACAATTTATGTTTGCATTGGGACTTAATGGCAAAATTCTAACATCTTAGCCATTACTAGATTATATGACATCCCTCCGACAGTTCATTCATCTATCATTGACTTATTCTATCATGCTATTAAATCTACAAGGTGCACATGTGAATTTGATGTTAAGGTGCACATGTGAATTTGATGTTTTTGATTTTAAAAAGCAGCCAAAACCGGGCGCTGACCCGAATAGAAAACTAGCACAAGGAGTGCCGAAAACCAGCAAACCATCCACATCAATTCCTTAGCCTATGCCAATTTTGAAAACCAAAAAGAAAGAAAGAAAATCAACAGGCCCCAGCTCCAACACAGAGCTGGTAACCATCCTGGAAGTCCTAATAGGCCCCAACCTCACCATGAGGTTGGTAACCAGCCTATGGTAGTGATTAACAATAAGGTTAATATTGACATTAATAAACAACGGAAAGCAGAAATTAACATTAAAAACTAGTTTGATAGTCTTCACAGGCCCCAACCTCACCATGAGGTTCGTAACCAGCCTGTGGTAGTAATTAAGAGTATAGTTAACATTAACAACATAAAACACCAAATAGCATAATCTAGAATTAATATGGAGATCAAATAGGCCAACAATGCCCAATCGAAGAGTCCAGTGAAAAAGGTTAATCATAGACAAAAAAGGGGGGGCTAATTGGGGTTACCTTCCCCATTTTTTAACAGAAGCTTCAGCCAATCATCCGCAAGGAATTGGTACAGTTTTTCCTCCTTACATCACCTCCCGGGTTCAATTTCTCCATGTGAAGGAGTTGGAGAGTAGTGGCATCCATGTGCATGACCTTCACAACAAAATCCACAATCTTGTTGAAGTTTTCCCTGAGATTATTAATTTCCGTTCTCATTTCCTTTATCTCCACCTTGGGGACAAACACCAACTCCTGAGGACCAGCATTGCCAAAGGGGGTGTCACTCATAGCATCAAGCAGTTTATCCTCTATTTTTTTATGGTCCTCTGGGGTAATGTTTATAACCACCTAAGGGCTAGGGGACTGTGGGGTTAGGAGTGGGGAATCCTCTTTCTTCTCCTCAAAGAGTTTTCTATTGGAGAGGTCGTAGGTAGGGAGACTGAAACTGGCCGAGACATGAGAGTCATGGTTATTCACAGACCCCTCCACAACAAGGATTTGCTTCTTTTTTTCCTTATTCTTCTCCTCGACCTTAATTTTGTTTCCCATTTTAGAATTCCCCCTAGTTGCCTGCTTGATATCTTCTTCCTCCTCCAAATCTTCTTCCTCTTCAGTACACCTCTTTCTCACCACTTTTTGCTTGTATCTAGTTTTAGTGGCTAGTCTGTTAGATCTCCATCTGCTGTCATTCTCCTCCTCCTCACCTTTAGAATCAATGGTGATTTGGTCACCATTGGTAGAGCTCTATTTATTTTTCTTGGAGACTGGGGTTTTGGAGAAAGTCATGGGGTTGGAGAGCGTGACTTGAAGCTCATTAGGGTTCGCAGAGTGTTGTGTGGGGATAAGAAGAGAAATAGTTGTAGGTGGGTAGAGGACTAAGTGGAAATTGTAAAGGAAAAGCATTAAGCCCTGATGGAGGATGCAATAATTCTACCTAGCTTTCATTTTTTCTCTAACATCTAAAACAGACACTTCCATAGAATGGAGCAGGAAAAATGGAAAGGATATGGAATCATTGTACCTGAAGTGGTTGAGGAGAGGGAAATAGTAGTTGTAATAGGTGCCAAAGTGACCTTCCAGAGTGATGTACTTCATCAGGATGAGGCACATATCATCCCATGGGTCGGGCAGCGATGATCTATTGAATCCTCCCCTAAAGCATTCATGAATCTCCACTTTTTTAAAGAACCATTTCATATGGGTGTCATCACGACTTTTGGTGATCTTCTTCCATTTTTTCCCCTCTATGGAGAGACCCATGGCTTGCATGATCACCTCCAAATTAATCTCAAATATCATTCCATTAATAGTTACTTTACACTCATCCCAAGTTTTCATGAACTGCAATCAGACTAGTTCATCACTGCCACCCATAGCCTTCATGAAAGGGAAGAAACCACCCTCCTTGAGGTAGTTAAGAACGCACTATTTTTTTATTAAGTCATCCTTGATCCTAGCGGGTTCCACCCACACCATTTCTCCGCCCATCTCCAAGCTGTATTCAGACAAGTCTTTCTCCTTAGTCTTAACCGACATCCCAACTTTCCTTCCTTTTTTCAGTACAACCCTAAAAAAAGCAGAGAAAAAAACCCAGCAAATGTAGCACTTTTGTCTCCAACCAAAAAACCAGGTGGTAATAATTTTTGCCTGCTCACAGAGAAGGCCCGTACTATTCACATGGTTTTCCAATATGAGCGAATAAGATTTGCATATCGAGAAATGATTTTGCCTTAAAGGCCATAAAGGCTTGATGTTGCAATTAATCACATCAGTCATTTCATTCTTTCCCTTGCGCGTGTTAAGCTCCACATCTTCTTTTAATTTGAAAAAGCTCATACTCTTTCTAAAAATAGCTTTGATGTCCCGTCTTTCAAGCTGACAATAATTAATATGATTACACCCTGTATCTCTTATAAAATTTGAAATGATGCGGTGCCTCATGAATTTGCCCACTGACTTATTCAACCAATCAACATCAGCCTTGTCAGACATTATTAAATTTTCTTTCTTTTTCCACAAGCCGAATAACATGCTTTGGTAGGGAGTTTAAGTTTCTCCAACATCTTAAGTTATCCACCGCAAAACCCAAGGTTGCCAGCATGTCTGCCATCGCATTGCCTTCATGAAAAATGTGCTAAAGGTTGAATTCATTGAACCTGGGCAGCAGAAAATAGATGTCATGCAACACATTTGCCAAAATCCAGCCAGTAGTATAGTTCCCTTTAACTAGCTTGATAACAATTTTAGAATCACCTTCTATGATTAATATTTTAATCCCTATATTAGACACCACCTTGAGACCCCATAGGAGGGTAGATATCTCAGCCAAATTGTTAGATCCCATTCCAAGGTGGACCGCATAGGCCAGGATATGGTGACCATTATGATCACAAAGAATACCACCTACCACAACAATGTCATTAGAGGCAGCCCCATCAAAGTTCAGCTTAGTTATGTTTTCCTCTAGGGGAGACCATTTAGTGTTTAGTCTTTTCAAAATTTTGGACTTGTCCATCACATAGAATGAAGAGGGAAGAGCCCATTCCTTGGCTATCATACACTCTAGTCCCTTGGGGGGTGGGGGGATTTTCCAACAACAAGTTTCTAGATTTTCCTTCAGCAAATTCACAATCAGCCACACTATACCTTCAACATTACTGTCTTCTCCTCTAAAAATCTGGTTGTTTCATTCCTTCCATAGACCCTATCAGACATGCGGGGGTAATAATCTCCAAAGGATGTGAATAAGAGGATGCTCAACAATTTGACCCCAGTTATTAATGAATTGGTCTAAGTGCTCCAAAAAGACCCAGTCTAGCTTCATTTTGCTCATAATTTTCCCCCACACCTGAGAAGCATAAGGGTAGTGAATAAGAATATGGTTTATAGAATTTTCTTTCATTTTACAAAGAACACACCTGTTAACTAGCTGAACCCCCCATTTTTGGAGGTTGTCTAACATAAGGATTTTCCCGTGAAGAGTGGTCCACCAGAAGAAATTAATTTTGGGAATAAGCTGGGGGAGCCACACCTTTCCCCAACTCAACTCATCGGCTAGAGCCTTAATGTTAGCATGGTATGAAGATTTGACCGTGACCTCCCCTGATTTGTTGTGGCACCACACAACCTTGTCAACAATTTGTGAGAAGGGGATCCTGATCACAGTAATAATTTTCTGTAGTTCCATAATGTGGGTTGGGATATGCTCCTAGTCATAATAAGCATTAGCAAGGTTCTTCCATTTCATATCCTAAGAAATGTAGTCATTGACTTTGTCTCCAAAGTGAGAAGTCAAATGATCTTTGAGGAGACAAAGATTATTTCTACTGAGAGGTTTATCTCCTACCCACCAGTCCTCCCAGAAACTTATCTTCTTTCCGTCACCAACCACCCATTTTAAGCCTCTGAGGAGGGAACCTTTACTTTTCACCATGAAATTCCAAAATTTAGACCCAGTGGGGTAGCTTTTACCCATGGGGAATAGGTCATTTAAGAAGTATTTGGCCTTCAGAATTTTGCACCAACCTGAGTTACCTTTAAAGAGTTTCCACCCAAGTTTGGTAATTAGCGCCTTGTTCAGATCTTTTATCTTTCTCACACCCAGTCCTCCCACCTTCTTGGGTTGGCACACTGTTTCCCAGCTAATCAGGTTCATTTTAGTCTTTTGCTTCATTCCAAACCATATGAAGTTCCTTTTTATTTTTTCCAATTTCTCAGCAGTTCTGTCATTGATTTTGAAAAGAGATAGAAAGTAAACTGGTATTCCTTGGAGGGCCGCCGCCAGAAGTTGAAGCTTTCCTGCATTACTTAGGACCTTGCCTTTCCATCCCACCAATTTTTTCTGCATTCTTTCAAGTATAGAGTTCCAGAAAGGGTTGGAGACTTCCTTAACAGTGAGGGGGAGCCCGAGATAAGTGTCAGGAAGTATACCACCCTTACACCCAATACAATCTATAATTTTCAACTGGGTTCTTTGATCAAAATTAAAGAAGTAAATTTTGTTTTTACTGTAATTAATCACCTGACCCGAGGCCTCCACATAAACATTCAGAAAATCTTTCCAAGCTCTCGCTTCTCTGATGCAAGCTTTCCTAGACAGAAACATGTCGTCCACAAATTGTTGGATGATTTATGGAGGAAGAGTGGAGGCTGGTTTGAATCCAACAATGTGGCCAGAAGCCTCCAGTCTCAACAGATTACGGGCCAGCACCTCAGCCACTAGGAGGAATAGATAAGGGGATAGGGGGTCACCTTGGTGCAAGCCCCTCTTCGGATTAAAGGACCCCCAAGGAGAACCATTAACCAGAACTGCAAATTCAACAGTTTCAACCACCTCCTTGACAATTCTAATGAAATTTGCATTAAAGCAAAGCTTTTTTAGAACCTCGTATAGGAATTTCTAGATCACCTTATCATATGCCTTAGAGATATCAAGTTTCAGTACCATGCTAGCATTATTACCTCTATCCATCGAGTGAATGATTTCATGGGTAGTGATAGCCGCATCAAGGATTTGCCTTCCTGGAACAAACCCCTTCTGGTTGGGGTTAATAATTTTATCCAGGAGAGGTTTGATC
>MU226500.1:115895-136029 GCA_018584345.1 Thuja plicata | reverse complement strand
ATTTCAACTTTTGCAATCAGCCTATTGCTTGGTTTCTTGTCTAAGATCACACATTCACCATTTTCAAAGTATATTCTATAACCCTTTTGCACTAATTTCCCAATGCTTATAAGATTGTGTTGCAATCTGGGAACATAGTATACATCTGAAATATGCTTCTCCTCACCTTGTTTTATTTTTATGTTAATTGACCCTTTGCCCATGACTGAAACTCTTTGATCATTTCCTAATTTTACTTCTGATTTTACTGAATCATCTATTGTTGCAAAGATCTCTTTATTACAACCCATGTGGTTTCTACATCCACTATCTAAAAACCATACTTCTTTCGAACTCTCTTGTGCTACATTACATGCTATTAATATTGTGTCTTGTTCACTAGTCTTTGACTGATTTTCACTTGTAAAATGTGTCTTTTTCTTATTTAAATCATTTTTTTTTTCCTACATTCTGATGCATAATGCCCAAATTTGCTACAATAATGACATTGTATGTTGGATTTATCATAGCTTTCTCCTTGACGATGGCTTTGAGAGTGATTGCTCCCCCTTCCTCTTGTTGATGTAGAATGGGCATATGGGCTCGATGGTGGTCTTCTACTTTCAAATTGTGTGTTTTCTCTTCCGCCCCTTGGTGAAAAATGTCCTCTGCCTCGGCTGTTATTTGATCTCCCTCTTGTTCTGCCAAATGAGAGCTGAGTCTTGAATGCATTCTCCAATGATGATGACCCTGATCGATTTAATATTTTCTCATGTACTAAGAGTGACCCCATTAATTCATCTACTGATAATTGAGAAAGATCTTTGGCCTCTTGAATGGCTATTACTACAGCATCAAATTTTGCAGGCAGACTTCTAAGTATTTTTTCAACAATCTTTTGATCTTCAATAGTGTCTCCATAGGACCTTAGCCGATTTACTATTGAAATTGCATAAGTAACAAATGTGTCTATTGAATCCGAGTCTTTCATTTGTAGATTTTCAAAATCCCTTCTAAGTATTTGCAATTTTGCCATTATTACCTTGCCTGTGCCTTGGTATGTTGTTTGCAGACTATCCCATGCTTTTTTTGATCTTGTGGCAGCTGCAACCTTTGGAAAAATTGATTCCTCCATTGCTTGTTGAATGAAGAATAGTTCCTTTGCATCTTTTTTCTTGTTTTCTTCTAGTAAATCTTTATTAGCTTGTGAAAGTGCCTGATATGCTTGCTGATTTGCTGGTTCAGGAAACCCATTTTCAGCAAAATCCCAAATACCTTGAGAGAAAAACAGGGTTTTCATTTTTATGCTCCAATATTCATAATTTTTGCCATTAAAAATTGGAATCTGGGGTTGGGAAATACTTCCACTAGTTCCAGCCATGATTCTTCAAAATGAAATTTGCCTTTGAAGAAAAACCCTTTTTCTATTTTCTTCAATCTTGCCCTTTTCAATGAACTGGGTTTCTGACTTTGATTCTTTGAAAACTCTTTGAAATTTCTACTAAATCAACTTCATCTTTAATTTGCTCTTCAACCTCTAGTAGAACCCTTCTCTTCAACCTTCTCTGATACCACTTTGTTGAAAACAGAGGAAAAATAGAACAAATAAATACCACAGAAGACCAAGCAAAATGAACACAAAACAGATTTTTATATTATGCCTGCAATCATAATATTGTTTACATGAAAAGCATTTCACAGAGCTTCCTTTGCTCAATCTTGCCAAAATAGAGTATTTTCCTTTACAAATCTAAACTGCTAAGAAAAGAAGAAGTTTCCAGAAAAACCTAGAATGAAGTCTAGATGCATCGAAGAAGAGAAAGGAAGATGATAGAAGGAAGAAAGAGTAAATGTGGTGGGTGAAGTAGCTGCATTAAATGATAGGGGAGATTAGAAGAGTGACTAGCTGGAGGTCCACGTCAGTCACATACGCCAACACCTCTTTGGATTGTTTTTGCAAGTGATATGAAGATAAAAGCTTGAGATGCCCCTCTTTGTGGCAAGCCACAAGACTATCGACGCAAGGGGTTCAAATGTTGAGATGAGCAATGGGCCTTGCATACGCCTCCTTAATGTCAACAACATTATCATCCATAGATTAAACATCCACGACTGCAAACCAAGTGTAGCTGGCAGCGTTCTCCTCTTGCAATCCCTGAGCCATGAGATGATTGATACTCAAGATGGCGATGCCATTTCAGTCGTTTCTTCGTGAGACATTTGGATCGATCATAACAACCTCTCTAGCTGCGTAGACGGACTTGTAGATGTCACGCTTGCTTCCACCACTGTTACCATTTCTAACAACCACTTCTTTCACCACGACAAGGTAAGATACAAAATTGTGCACTGTAGACTGCTTTCATGAATGGCGATGGATGACTAATCTTGTCTGTGCAATGAAATGCTGCAGGTGATGCTTTTGGGACACAGTGATGAATATACGGCTGATAAAAACATGAGAGTGACTGTTGCATTCAACTACTTTGGACCTAGCTTAATTCAGCGCATGCCAAGGTAAATCATGGCAATTCAAGTAAATTCAACTACTCCAGCCTAACTGGCTAACTCCATTTTGATAGTATCGATCTGGAAGAGTCTACTACCCAACTCAGACTGCTGACTGACATGATGCATATTGCTTTTTTCTGCAAGTGCCGACATGGGTATGTGCATGTGGCAAACAACAACTATGAGGCATGGGGAATATACGCCATTGGAGGGAGTGCGAAGCCAATGATCAAAAGCGAAGGCAACCACTTTGTGGCACCCAACGAGGAGTACAAGAAGCAGGTGACGTGGCGTGAGAGCCCCGATGGAAATACTTGGCTGTGGAAGTCTGTGAGGGACACTTTTTTGAACGGGGCATACTTCACTCCATCTGGCAGAGGAAAAACGCTTCCCCTCTACCAGACAGGCCAGAAATTTAAAGTTGCTGATGGAAGATAAGTACCCATTTTGACATAGAGTGCAAGAGTCCTAGCCTGCGCTCCCTCTGGGCCCTGCCTCTAATTTACTTGTTAGATGTATACTTAGATCGCTGATCTCCTACACATTCTTTGATTCGATTTGTTTCATTCTTTCTTGCTCTGACATTCTTTCATTCAATTCACTACATTCTTCTTGGGTCTCAGGATTCAATTCCTAGAGATTGTAAAGCTGTGCAATCCTATGGGAGACATCTTATTTCAAAATTTTAAAATACATATAATTTTTTATATTGTAGGTGAATAGTCAAATAAAAAATTATTTTGTTGTGATATTGCTATCAGAATTCAATGTGTAGGTTTTTGAGTCAAAGTCATTGGCCTTTGTTTCATATCAAAGTAATTATGTTTTTAGTACTCATAAGATTGAAGATTAAGTCAGAAATAATATATTAATTGCAATTGGTAAAATATGATTCACAATATTGTTTAAAGTTATTATTATAAAAATAAATTGAAGGAAAAAAAATCATATTATCTTTAATTTGTTTTCTAATTATTAGCAATTAAACTATAATTTAACAATTTTGTGAGAAAAGTGCTTTCAAAAACTACTTTTGTAACGATGGCTGGGAGCTGTGGGAGAATAGCGCTTTCAAAACCTAGGGTTTCTTGGAGCGCTGGAGGAGCTTCTGTGATTGTTTCGAAAGGAGAAAGCGGTGACGATGAGGTAGATGATATTGCGGTTGTTGGGCGTCTTTGTAGTTTTGCTGCTTCCTCGCTCATTCCTTGCAGAGGGTTGTGGCTCTATCCCTTGCCTCCTATGAGAGTTTTTGGTTGCATTGTGCCAAGACCTTGCCATTTTTGGGTAGGGTCTGGTCCGCGGTCTTTTCTGCCAATTGACTCCTTGCTCATGGCTGTTGGTGGTTTGTTGGGAGCCATCTCCCTTTCTTCTACCTACTAGGGCTTGGTGTTCACTGGTTTTCTATCGAATTTGGGTTCCAATAAGCAGAGTGTTTGTGGCTGTTCTTTCCTTCCCTGGGGCGTGACTTTAGGCGGTTTTTCTAGTGCTTTGGGGCTTGGTTCTTCTTCGCCCATTTTGCCTGCTAATGATCCTTTCCTTTCTAGGGATTGGGTTTATTCTGGAGAGACTTTGAAGCATCTTTGTCGGACCTTTGGCATGCTCCTGTGTTGTTCTGATATTTTTTTAGTGGTTGTGTCCGCTGAGAGGGCCTGTTTTGTTGGGTGTCTTCTCTAGTCTCTCCTCATTGTTCCCCCTTCCTTGGGGTTTCCCACTGGAGCTTTTTAAAATTTCTATGTGAGAACCGTGGTAGTATTCTAAAGTTTTTGACTAGGGCCTCGTGTGATGGTGTTGTGAAGGATAAGGTTTTATTCATTCCTAAGTATGAGGAAGCCCTTTGGGTGATTGTTATTATGCTCTGGGTGCTTTTTCTTAGGCCTTGGTGCATCCCTGTTCTTTCTTCTGTGGTTGCTGCCACTAGGAGGTACTTGGGTTTTTGTGGAGTCTGGTTCTGTGTTTTTGGCTCATATGGTGTTCTGATGTTGAGTGGCCTTTCTTTTGGAGTCGGGTGCAGATTTATGGAGAATGGGTTTAGACCTAATGGAAGCTATGCAAAGCCATATGGGATGCCCAAGGGTCAAGGTCATTGTAAAAATTTACCTAAAGCAGTTGATGCTGCTAGTTTGGTCCCCATCTGGGATGACTTTGCCTTTTTTGTTTTGTTAGGTCTATGACCTCTATTTTTTGTTCACCCTTATTCATGGATGATTTCTCCTTCAAGGTGGTTGGCCTGGATGTCTCCCTGCTAGGAGTTTTTTCTTTGGTCATATTCTTCAAAGCCATATTCCATCGCTTGAGGGATGGCTTCACTTCTTTTGATTTGCATCTATATTTATTCTAGGTTGGGTTTAAACATACTTTTCCCTTTGAACTTGCGCACCTTCCCTTTTGCAAATCTAGGAGATTTTCTTTAGTTCTCTGGGTGGTTCTTCAACCTTGCATGATCTCTTACTTCTAGAAATTATTGAACCCATAGAATTTTCTCCACCCTGCTGTGATATCAAATGAAAGAAATATAAAATTGTAAAACAAAGAAATTATTCTATTGATTCAAGAGATTATAGGAGCTTCTTGATCAAGGATCAAACTAATTGATGATGGATCAATTACAACTTCCTCATTATATAGAGGTCTTGGATAAATCTAATTTCTTCATACAAATGTTGCATTATAAGCTTTAAAGAAAAAGTTAAATCTTTAAAAACTAATAATTAATCAAAAACTAAAGCTTAAAATAATGCAAGTGGGAGGAATTAATAAATATTCCTATAGTTGATAATATATAGATCAATTACATTGAACAAACTATAATGGTGAATTTTTCATACCTCTAATAGGATGTATATTTAAGTGACATAAGTCATAGTTTAGATAAATCGTGCCAAAAGTTGTACAAAGATATTAGTGAGTATTGTTACCAAACCAACCCACAAGAATAAAAGGGAAAATATTAGATTGAATGTAACTTATTTTGATAGAACATATTCTAATAGAATATAGATTCAAGTGACCCAAGCCATAGTCTATAAATCATGCCAAAGGTTGTACAAAGATATTAGTGAATGTTGCCGCCAAACCACCCTGCAAGAATAAAAAAGGAAAATCTCAAATTGAATGAAACCTATTTTGATAGAACATATTCTGACACCTTCACAATCACACTCTAACAAAAAATCCTCACATAAATCTCCTTTTCTAATATTTTTTGATGCAATTCGAGGAAAAGATATTACCTTGTATGATTATTTTCATTCAAATTTTAGGTATTTAAAGATCAAAGGCATCCTGGATGTGACACATATTGCTTTACTTGGCATACCTTTCAGATCCCAACCTTGGAGGATCTTCATAGTAGCTGTAAAAAATAATGTTCAAATGCAAATATGATATATTTAGATTCCTCGTGTTTCATATGATTTCTCAAGAGCGAGGACCATTTCTCAAGCACCCTCGCTCTAATACCAAATGATTAATCAAAGATAAAAAAAAATTTCATTCATTGATATGATGCAACTATATATACAATAAAAAATAATTGAGAATACTAAAGAACAACATGTTTATATATACGTAATGGATTTTTAAGCCATGCGAGGAGTGGGAGGAGCAGGAGGAATTTCTATTTTGAATACAGGCAGGAAACAAAGTTTGCAGGCATCGAATGGGGCTGCAGGAGCTTGTGATGGTGGAACCCTAGTAGACCAGGAAAAGGAAGACACAACAAACAAGGATGGGGTCCCAATCGAAAGATGGTAGGATCTAGGAAAAGAGGAGGTGGGGTTAAAATGGCACCTTCTAGCTCAGTTAGAGCCCCTACATGGAGTCGAGGAAGATTCAACTTGGCATCGTCCTTGGTCAACTTTATTCTGGATTAAACCTACAAGCAAGTCTATATTCCCGGTTATAAAAGACCTTTCTGAGAAGGAAAATGGAAATTTTGCAATTTCATTACTGGATGAATTGATTAACCACAATATTTCTACTATGTCTCTTACTTTGGTGGGGAAAATTGTTGGATCAAGGCCAAACATTGATATTATTAGATCTTTTGCTAAAAAAAAATGTAACCTTAAGGATCTGGTGGAAACAAAAGCCATGGAAAAGGGTTTTTTATCCTTTGAGTTTTCTTGCCAAGAAGACTTGGCCAAGATCCTTTGTGCTGGGGTGTGGGCTATTGGGAAATCATCTTTAGCTTTGCAAAGGTGGTCTCTGAATCTGGACCTCAATGCTTCCTTTTATACCCAAGCCCGAGTTGGGGTTAGGCTCCTGACGCTTCCTATGGAGTTCTGGTTAGAAGATGTTTTGGCTGGTATAGA
Source organism: Thuja plicata (assembly GCA_018584345.1). Classification (NCBI taxonomy): domain Eukaryota; kingdom Viridiplantae; phylum Streptophyta; class Pinopsida; order Cupressales; family Cupressaceae; genus Thuja; species Thuja plicata. The sequence continues at coordinate 129,226 of MU226500.1, read as the reverse complement.
GAGATCCTTTGGAGAGCTCCTTTTGATAGACCGAGTGACTGTGGATAGATGACACCTTACCTATGCTTGAATATTTATAGTTGTGCAAGAGGGGAAAGATATGCCAGAATTCATCGAGATTCATTCAAATTTAGGTAAAATATTACAGAAAATGGAATATGAAAGTGTGCCTTTTGTGTGCTTTCAATGCAAGAAGGTAGGGCATATGGCAAGGAAATGTCCCACTATAGCTAAGGATAAAGCCAGGAAAGCCCAGAAATTAGGGGGTACATCCAAGGATCATATTCTTGAAACATCTAACTCGGGGCACCAAGCTTCTCTTTTTTAGAGGAAAAAGGATATTGAGATCCCTATTTTGCACAAACAGGGAGATACAGGGGTCCCCACAACTGATCTCATGGTGAAACTCCTTTAGTGCTTTTCTGGTGTCTCACAGAGCTTGGAAATATTGCTATTTGTCATGGCAGAAGTAGTTTTGGAAGGTATCAACTTTAAAACCTTGAAGGATCTAGACTGTGTGGTTGGCTCCCCATCGTCCCACTCTTTGATGGCCTCAAGATCCCTTGAACCTTCCTAGGAGAATCGGGTTTTCCTGCCATCCCATAGCATTCCAGTGGATGAGAACACTCTTGTGTCACCCATTCAAAAATCTATGGTGTCACCTATTCTTGAGCTGAAATGCCAGGAGCATGTTTTCAAAATGAAAGCTCTGTTAAAATCGGCCACTCCTGGGAAGTTCACACTAAAATGGAAGAACTCTTTTCTATACACAAGGAAGGGAAGGAGGGATATTGGACTACAGTCAAAAATAAAAAGAGAAGTAGAGACCCCTCACCGGTTTCACCTGTAGCTACCAGGAGTAAGAATAAAGATGACATGGGTGTCAAAACCAAAACCCAAGAGCGGAAAAAATCTAGCCAGAGCCGACAAGAAGCTTGTAAGAGCATTGTGGATGGAACCCAAAAGACCATCCAGGCAGCCTCCACCTCTAGTTATTAATGAAGTTAATCTCCTGGAATGTTTGTGGTCTTAATGGGCCACATAAGCAAGATGTAATAAGAAATATTATTAGGGATCATAGACCCGATGTCATGCTAATATAGGAAACTAAGATGAAAAAGGACAAATTGGAATGCATTAAGTTTTGTAAGTCTATGGATACAGTGGCTTTTATCTCTGAAGGTGCTTCTAGTGGTCTATTGAATCTATGGAACTCTTCTATTATGACAGTATAAATTGTCTACAAAGAAGGTAATGTGATGCTTCTGAATCTCACTAATATTAAGAAAAAGGAAAGTTTGTTCATTATGAATATCTATGCTTAATCTTTCTAAACGCATTATCATGGGTGATTTCAACACCCCTCTAAAAGAAGGGGACAAATTGGGAGGGATAGGATCTCATGGATTTTATCAATGACCAAGGCCTCTTAGATGTTAATCTTAAAGGGGCAAATTTCACCTGGAGTAATAGGAGAATGTGGATGGCATGTATTCAAGTTAAACTGGACAGAGCTTTGAGCACGATGGATTGGGTGAACTCCTACAAATGTACCCTCTCTACTCTAGTGAGTATTGGGTTGGATCATTCCCCCTGTCTCTTATACTTGAACCTAATATAAAGCAAAGAAATTTCCCCTTCATATTTGAGATGATATGGACCACACATCCTAATATAAACAACAAGATCAAGGAATGGTGGAATATTGAGGTTAAAGAATCAACAATGTTTAGAGTAGCCAAAAAGCATAGAAATGTAAAGTTAAACATTAAGATTTGGAATAAGAGGGAACTCGGGGACATTTTCACCTCTAAAGAGAAGGTCATTTCTAAGCTGGGTGTTTCCAAGAGGAAATTTAGAGAGACAGATATGATGAGACCAACCTAAATAAAGAAAAATTCTACTCTTGGAGTATCACAATGTGATTGGTAAGGACAAAATGTATCGGAAGAAGAGATCCAGATCCATATGGCTGAGGGAAGGAGACCAAAATACCCGTTTCTTTCACTTATCCACCATGAAACACAGGGAAGCTAACAGAATTAGTAGTATCAGAAGGGGGAAACAAATCTTGAAGGAGGATAATGGTATCTCTTTAGCTAATCTGGACTTTTTAAAATCCCTTCTATCCAAAGATCTTAACCTCCAGGACCAGGATCAGGAGGACCTCTTGAGTAATATCCCTACTGACATTACAGATCTCAAGAAAAAATCTCTATCTGCTATTTCCAATAGTGATGAAATTAAAAAGGCCTTGGATTCTTTCCCAGGAGACAAGGCCTTAGGCCCCAATGGCTTTCCCATGTTCTTCTTCCATGAGTATTAGGAAATTGTCAAAACTGATGTGATCAAAGCTGTGCAAGAATTCTTTAGGTCCAAGAATCTCCTCAAAGAACTCAACGCTACTTTTTTGGTTCTTATTCTGAAAGTCATAGGGGCGGAAGCTATAGACCTTTTTAGGCCAATTAGTTTATGTAATTCATTCTACAAGATCATTTTCAAAGTATCAACTATCAAAATTCTTCATGTGCTCTCCTTCATTATTGCCCAACAATAGTTGGGCTTTTTCCCTGGGAAACAAATCTTGGATTTGATTACAGCGGTTCATGAAGTAATTCTCTCTTTGGAAGCTAGCAAGAGGGAAGGCTTTCTCCTAAAGCTTGATCTGTCCAAAGCCTATGACTGGGTGGACTGGTCCTTTCTGTCGAATCATCCTTCAACTCATCTCCTCGTCATCTTTCTCTATCTTGGTTAAGTGATCCCCTTTAGTTTTCTTCAAAGCTTCTCAGGGTCTGAGACAAGGGGATCCCCTGTCTCCTATTCATTTCATTATCTTGGTTGAGTGTTTGGGTAGATTGATTTCTTCTCATAAGTTGGCTAGGAGGTTGATAGCCATCAGGCCTTCCTCTAGTTTATTCATCTTCTCTCATCAACGACTTGTTGACAATACCATCTTGGGTGGAGAAGCCTAGGTTATGCAGGCTAGAGTTGTTAAACATTTACAGGATTCCTATACAAGGGCCACTAGCCAATCCATCAACTGGTTGAAGAGCTCCCTCTTTTTTATTAACATGTTAGAGTCCAGACAAATAATAATGGCAGAGATTTCAGGATGCAATATTGGTTCTCTTCCCTCCTCCTACTTGGGCCATCCTCTTAGAGATAAACCCCCGAAAGCCTTCTGGAACAATCTCATAGATAGATTTAATATAAAATTGGTAGGCTGGAACGGTATTCTTCTCAGTCAACCTAAGAAGATTCAGCTGGTCAAGTCCACCATTCAAAACCTTCCAACTTATAGACTTACCCTCTTCTCTATTCCAGCTAAAGTGGCTGAAGTTTTTGAAAAAAATCCAAATGACATTTCTTGGGTTAGGGGCTAATGAGAAAAGGCGCCTACCTTTGATTTCTTTGGAAAAAGTTTGTCTCCCCAAAAAGGGTGGGGCGATGGGGATTAGGAGGATTAGGCCTTTCAATAACGCACTTCAAGCCAAGTAGATTTGGAGGATTTTTCATGCTAAAGTGGAATGGAGGGATTTCATAGAGGATAAATAATTGTCCAATGCTTCCTTGAATTATTTCTTTGAAAATGATGATATCCCGAATGGTTTTTGTATCTGGAATAACATTCTCAATGCCAAAGACCTGGCAAAGTCAAAAGAAAAATGAAAAACTTGAAATGGGCACAATATTATCTTTTGGAATGATAATTGGATTTTTTCAGGGCCCCTAAAAGATATGGACTGCTTTAACTCTTGCAAAGAGGAATGCATCTTACGGTTCAGGGACAGAGTGAGTAATTACAGTTTGGGTAATTCTTGGGTGGATCTGTCCTCTATTTCCCATGAGATTTCTCCATTACTCACTACTCTCAATGCTATTTCCCTCTCTTAGAATCAGGATGCTTCAATATGGGAAGCATCCCCTAATGGCTCTTTCATGGTTGCTTTAGCCTACTCTGTTCAGATGCATCTGGAGGCTACACCCTTTTTGGTTGAAAGCCTAGCTTCCTGGCCTTATCTCTAAAATCAATGTTTTTTATTGGCTTTTACTTAAAAATTGCATTCTCACTATCAATATCCTCATCAAGTGTGGTATTCCCATCCCTAACAGGTGTGTTCTATGTCAGGTCAAAGCTGAGTCTATGTACCACATATTTATCCATTGTTCTTTTGTGTGTTCTGTCTGGTAGTTTTTCCTGTCTCTTTTTGGCATGCATTGGTGCTTCTTGTCCTCTGCTAAGGACCTCTCCGCCCATTGGACCTTGCCCTCCAAAAACACTATCTTTCACAAATTGTGGTCTTGGGTGCTTCCCTATCTCTATTGGGGCATTTGGAAAGAAAGCAATAACCACATCTTCAGAGATTGTAGTGTCATTCCCAAAATTTTATTCAAAAAGATACACCTTTCTCTCTTGGAAATATTTTTTATTTGTGGAAATACTAATCCTTTTTTAGGTGTTGATGATGCTGCTAATCCCTTAAAGACCATTGATAAAAGACAACATTGCACTTGGCACTATCCTCCATAAGGATGGGCCAAAGCCAACTTCTACGGAGCAGCCATGGGCAATCCTAGGAAGGCGGGAAGTGGCAGTGTAATTTGAAATTGCTTTAGCTAGAGAATTGCTCCTCTTAGCCTCCCATTGGGAAAACAAACCAATCACTACGTAGAAGAAAATGCTTCCCTCCAAGTAACTAAATTAGCTCATGTCTTGGGAATCAAAAATCTCTGGTTAGAAGGGGATTCTAGCAACATAATCAACTATCTTAGTTTGAAACATCCGCCATCACGGACTATTGCTAATATGGTTGAGGAAACCCACACCCTTTTGAAAAACTTTGACAATGTCCATTTATCCCATGTGTTTAGAGAAGGAAACCAAGTTTCTGACTAGTTTTCCAATTGGACAGTGAGAAGTGAAAAGAAGACACACTGGCTTAATGGAGGAGAGCTCCCATGTGAAGTGTTGGATTTTGTTGCTTATGACCGAATCCATGGGAAGGAGGGTTTTATTAATATTAATCATGATTTTTAACACTTTGAAAGGAAGTGGATTTTCCAATAATGGAAAGTACGAGACAAGCTAGGAAGGGAATCATTACAAATCACACCCGCACACTTACAGGGTACCCAGACACTTCGACAAAACTTGTCATTCAATCCAAAGAAATAGAACTGTCTGGAACATTTTGGAGAATTTTGGTTTGTGTATCTTTGTTGCTTCCTATATGTCTGTGTTTCTTGTGAGGGGAGGGGAAAGGCATAGGAGGGAGCCTGCTAAAGATTGTGAAAAATGGAGGTGGAGGACCAAGATTTAGAAGTACCTTCAAAGTGGTGGCATTTCGACCTTCATTGAGAGGCTTCATGGTGGGAAGCTGACTGTGACAAATATGTTTGCTAAAAATTGGAATGAAGGCAGTATTAAGATACAAGGAAGAAAGTTCACAGTGACTAAGGAGGTTATCTCAATGGTTACAGGGATCCCTATTGCTGGAAATAAATTCTATAGAGACCGGAAAATGTCAGACTCGACGATTAGTGACTTTTTCAGAAATGAGGAGGAAAAGAAAGAGCTAACCAAGGTCGGCACCCACTACCTTTTAGAAGGGTTGAAGAGATTATGGAGGTTCCTGTTAAGAGTCATTATCTACTATATTATGCTAGACAGGAGGTTTGACAGAATCATAACCTATCATTTTGTCCTCTTTAACCATGTTCGTCATGATATGAAGGTGTCTATTACCTTTTATTTCTATGATTCAATAAATGATAACATTAATGGGTATAGAGAGAAGGTGATTGCTAACCCTACGCTGCACGAAGTCCTTTTTCTTTTAATCTATGAATACTTTAAGGCCCAAATCCTTGGGAAGGAGGTGGTTAAGAAAGATGAGATGGAGGCCTCTGGTTTAGACTACATCCCCTCGGAGATGGAAGATAGTGATGGTCTACACTCGGAGGATGATGGTGAGTATGAAATGAAAAAGAACATTCTGGGTTTGTCTTTCAAAAAGAACAGAGTCAGTCTACAAAGCATAAAAAAGGATAAATTGGTAACGCCTAAAAAACAAAGTACCATGGTTATTTCTTCTGAGGAGTACATTGAAGAAGATATGGACACGATGGATGAGGAGGTTATTTCTAGCGGCAAAGGTAGAAAGCGAAAACAACCTACCACAGGAAAAAAAAAAAAAGGATAGGGAGAGGGATATGAGAATGACTAAAAAGACCCTGAAGACAAAACCCATAGTGTTTCCCCTATTCTGGAACACAATCTAAAGAGGAAGCTCTAGGATGATTACCAAGATACAAATCAGACTTCCCATTCCCCTCAGATCTCTCAACCCCATGAAATGGGGAAGGATGACAGGTAGGATAATAAGTTATGTTGCTACATGGCAGAACAAGGGAAGATTATCGGGTGGTGAGACTTCAATGTTAAAAAAAAAAAGATGGGGATTACCTGAGAAATCATAAATCCCAAGGTAATTTATGTAGAGGGAGGTGGTATCAAGATGGATGAGATTATTGACCCTTCTTTAGTTGTGCTTAGTGATAACACTAGGGAGTTTGAAATGGACTTGCTTAATAATTCCCGTAATATCATGGTTGATAATTAGAGAACCATAAAATGGTTATTCCATGAAGTGAAGGACCTTTAAAAAGGGCTAATGGCAAGGAAAAGGCTAACAAGGATAGGAATACTAAGGATCAGGAGATAAAAAATAGAGTGAAAAATTTGGAGGAGAACATAACTAGGGTAGAATCTACCCTAAAGAATATAGCAGAGCAGAGCTATAATATCCTTAAGGCTTCCAAAGAGCACACCAACACAATCATTGAGAAGTTGGAGGCTAAATTAGATGGGTTGGAGGTGGCCAATGTGGAGGTGGAGATAGAATAAAACACTAAACAGGGTCTTGGCCAGCGTACCAGAGCTAGAACCAAGAATATTAAGGATAAGGACTTGGCGCTAGATCTCCAAAAGATTAAGGAATCGGCGGCCAACATGGAGTTTCTCGAAGCCAAGGTGGCTACTTTGATGGTGGACCTATCTTGAGGGTCCCTAGTTTTTTTGTTGACCCTGTTTTATCTGCTTTTGTAGAAGCTATCTATTTTTTTTCTCTGGCCTTGTGTTGGCTTGTTCTATCTTTTTCTTTTACTTCATTTTAAAATGGGCTTAAAATTGCTTTTACTTTGTTTTGGGTTTTAGGAACCTTATAAAACTTGTTTTACTTAATCAAAAACAAATAATTGAGAATAATTGAATAATACAACATGTATGTGACAGTTATAATCAAAAGTATTATTACACCAACAAATCTCACTTAGTATTATGTGAGGTGTGATTATATATTAATATGGTCATGTTACGGATGTATGAAAATTATTATTTTATGGCTTCGGTATATAAATAGAAATTTTAAATTAAATGCATATGACAATGTGTATGGTCTCGGGTGAATAGTTAGAAGGTTGTGTAATTTTATGGAAAATGGAGGGAGTGTTTCTCACTTTATCTAGGACAATTATTTTTAAAGGACTATTTTGTAGATTGAGGAAAAGTTAACTATATGCTCAAGTGAGACAATGTTTAATTGAGACAATAATATGAAAGGAAAACAAGGTTGAACATGACACATAGGTTGTGCATGTAAATGGTTTTATTGATTGGGATATCAAAACTGATTTTTTATGAGGTCTAATTGTACACATCAAGAAATTTACTTACACATGGCCTAAAGTGGGTGCCTTTAGTTTTCCATGTTGTATACAAATTAAGTATGCTCAAACTACATAATACAAATGCAAGTTTGTAGAGCCTCATAGATCATTAGTGTGTTCAAGTAAATAAAGGAGAACAATGGATTACATATCACAATAAAAAAGTATATGGGAAAGTTAGAGGAAATTAACCAAGTCCCAAGTCAACGTGATGCATTTGAGGAGGTGAGACACACAAAATAAAAGAGAAGGAAAACTAGAAGAATCCCTTAAAGAAAAATTTCTAAATGTTGACCTAGTGCTTAGGTGACATCCTACTAAGAAGCCCTAGAAGCAGATGTAGCTGTAACTCTAGAATCTGATGTATCATAGAACCTTTCTATATATAATATCTAGAAGCACACAAATATGTATCTGTATAATCTTATGTAACATACAAAAAATAATAGTGAAGGTTAAAAAATAAATATTAGCCAATTGAAAATATAAGAAGATCTTAAATAGGAAAATTAAAAATTTAATACATTGACAAGAAAAAGGAAGCATCGTCCGAATCTAGAAAGGAAAGGAACTATATAAGAAAGTATGGAAGAAACTTGATAGAAATCCATTCCTAATTAATTACATCATTAGTAATTGATATTTCTCATATAACTACATGGATGATACGTGGACCACATAAATTTATGCATTCTTGTGTTGACTGCCATTTATATTATGTCTACACAAGAATTCATTGTAATTTCATTTATCCATTATATTATTATCAGGTATCTATTCGTATTAATAACTCTACCTATTATTTGTAAAAAATGAATTGCCAACTTAATGGTAGAGTTATTTAATGGATGATATTGCTTTGATATACTTGATATGATTGGTCTTGATAATATGGTTATAGGTATCTTATTGTGGTGAGTTGATACATTTTCATCAGTACAATTGATGTTACTTCTCTGCATGAACATTAAATAACATATTTTTTTGGCTTTGCTAACATTTTGTTTTTCTTGCTAGCTACCTAGACCATATCATTTTCCATTTTACTTCACTATTAGATATCATAAGAAGATTTTTGCAGGACATGTTCACCACTCATGGATGAAAATTCTCTTTTTGGGTGCTAGATCATGTGGAGGATGGTATACAACTTGGTCTTTGAGATCCATGAATCTTGTAGTATGATTTTCTTGAGCTACACATTTGGAAATACCTTGAAGACATGCACAAGGATATTGAGCATATTGCAGATCATCACACTCCTTGGTAGAGATGAGTCTCACCCTTTCTAAATGTTTTATAGATAAATTGGAGACTACAATTGGTCTTTCACTCCACAACCTTGTCTTTCATAATGAAGGATTGCCATCATTGTGTGTAATTATTTTAGTCAAGTGTGTCATTGTGTGTTCCAAAGTTCTACAAGAAGCTTCCAGATTTAGTCTCATGAAATACATGGATGAAGACTGTTGGTAGAAGTAGTTTTATGTTCCCAATTATGTACAGGTTATTCTTGGTCATTATTTCCAATTCGTCAAGAAATCTAGTTTCAATAATTCCTTTTGTGGGGTCCTAAAAGGAACCCAGGTTTTGGATGGTGTCTCTTCAACATCCATATCAAAATTTCCTTCTCTTTGGTCATTATATGTAGGTTATATGAAAAAATTTAAGCAGTAAGAAAGAAAAAAAAATGAAAAAAAGAAATAACATTATAAGAATGAAAACCTTCAGTCACTGTTAGACAACTACAATTTGAAAACCAAGTTTTGGCATATTGTAGTTGAAATAAATTTTAGTGGTGAAAACTATTTTTACAGTGCCACTAAGTAGTGAGTGATTGAAAACTGGCTTGTGAGCAGTCACTTGTCATTGTCAAAATTGAAAAAAATGAAACAAAAAATAGGAAAAAAAAAGAGAGAACAAATGCAATAATTGGTTTGAGCTAACCATTTTTCAAGAAAATTTAGTTGTTTCTATTGTTCTATCCCTGTCTGAGTGTTTCTAGCATCTTTTGTTACTCACTTTTGTTGTTACAACTCATTTTTTGGTGATTACCCCAATATTTATCACCCATAGCACATACCACACATTTAATTGAGGTGTTATAGAAAGTGGATTCATTTTCCTTTAATGTGATCTATAATGCTTTCATCGGATGGCAATGTTTTATGGAGTTGCAGTTCCAGCCACCATTTTTGCTTCCTTCCTTGCTCGTCCTTCACAATTTATGAGATCTTTTGTCTACCACACCTTAGCATCAATGGACATGAAAATTGGTAACACAATCCTTTTTAGTTTTCATTATTTTATCTCTTAACTTTATTAATGTTTCTTATTATAATGATCATATGTGCAACATCCATATCTCTTCTCTCCTAGTTTCCTGAAGGATGGTCAACCCTTTAAGTTGGGGGGAGGTCTACCATCCTTGTTACATATCCTTTCCCATTTTATTTCACTTTATCCTTAATCAACCAATCTTAGAATACATTATTTCATGCTTCATATTTCTCTTTCCATCCTTCATGAACCCTATCATTTCACCCATTTGACATAGCCAAAAGTGAAGATAATTTTCACAATATCAGCTATATATAGCATTTGAAAAAATTGGTATTAAAAAAGAATTTGTAAAAGAAAAATGAAGAAAAACTCAAATGAAAACAATGAAAAGGAAAAGAAAAAAATCATGAAAAATAAGGCAAGTGAAGCCACAAGGCTTGTTATGATGTGATGATGAAAAATAAGTGGCATTTGAAATAAAAAGTGATAAGAAATATAACCGTCAAGGATGAAAAGGAAGACCAAATATATACATATAAAAAGTTTTGAGTTCAAATCAAAGACTCCTTGATCATAATCATTGCACGAGGATGTACAATATGCTAAGTTGGGGGGAATGATGAGAGCCAAAAGTACTCTATTTTATGTCATATTCTATGCCTTCCAATATTCCTTCATATCCAGTTCTACATACTATTTTCATACAATTTTACAATTTTATGTAGCATATGGTTTAATATATAAAAGTATTATTTAATCAACTTTTTAGATAAAATAGTGAAAAAAATAATATCATGTTGTATTTACTAATATTTCTTCCATGTCAAGAAAATATAAATGTAGCATGCAGATTTAAAACTCAATGCATGTCTTGTCCCAATGGCCACAATATTTCATCAAATTGAGGAAGTAAACATGTGATAGAGGAAGCTCTTTACAACTACTTGGAGAAACCCTAAAATCTTCTATTTGCTGTAACAAGACAAAATTTAACTTGTGGCCAATAAAAATAAAAGAAATCTCAGTCAATGGGAGAGAACCCATTATGCAGGTGGTTATATAGCTAGAGAAAACAATGACTATTTTTGTCTCTATTTTGGTTTTTTGTTACAATAGATGTTTTCAAATTTATGACCATTCCCAAAGGATTTGTGTGTGTGTGTGTGTGTGTGTGTGTGTGTGTGTCGGTGCATGCGTGTGTGCCTGAATATGCGCGTGCGCGCACGCTCGTGTGTGTGTGTGNTCGGTGCATGCATGCGTGCCTGAATATGCGCGCGCGCGCACGCTTGTGTGTGTGTGTGTGTGTGTGTGTGTGTGTGTGTGTGTGTGTGTGTGTGTGTGTATGTGTATTCTTTAAACAAAGAGAGGATAGATTATCATATATGAAAGTTTTTGTACAGGAATTTTTTGTAGCAGAGTATCGTGCAAACATCTTATGTTTATGGATGAATAAAATAGCATCATCCTGACCAAAGTGTTTTAAAAGGAATTCATTCTCCTTCACCAAGAGATACTAAGGAGGCAAGATCCACTCCTTAGAATTTCCAGTGATTTATATTAGATTAGATGTGTATTTATTTACGTTATTCATTAAACATCCGTTCTCTTTAGTTTGTAAGTGTGATATGTTCTTTATTTCTAGTAAGATTAATTTCTAGATTAAGTATTCATGCTTTATATTTCTTTTATAATTCTCAGAGTAGTTTGCTTTACAGGTGTGAGATCGATTTCTAGAATGATAACTGTTTTTCTTATTCCTGTCTCTAGAGAGTGATAGATACTATCGCCATACTTGTTTCAATTGACAATAGGTTTACATTTATAGTTGCATTCATCCTCACTCACTCACAAATTTTACCCCTTGATGACATATTGCCTGGACACCATTCACAAGCTTACACCCCGGATTGACATGTATAGAGCAAGCTGAAATATATTATTAAGCATCAAATTTCATCCTATTTTCAACCCCAATGTTGGCCCATCAATAATGTAAAATAATAATTTTGATTAAGATAAGTGGGGAATGTCCCCAACCCTTACAAATCTGAAAGAGAAACAAAAAAGTAAGTATGGGGAGCAAGCCACCAACCACCACAAACTAAAGGGTAACAATCCAAAGAAAAGGCAAAAAATTGCACAAAATAGCAAAATAAAACCAACGCACAACAATGAAGCTGCTAAATAGAGTAGAAACTAAAATTATAGATAATAAAAAATAATGTTAAAATTAGAGTACAAAATTTTCCCCTCTTCTCTTTCCTTTTATTTGTCCATGCTCCATTTCACCAATACGATTTTCTAACTATTGTTTGAGAAAATATTATAATTATGCTAGGAATCAAAAAATTAAAATACCTTTGAATAAAGATACTTTATACAAGGGAAAACACCACCCAAGCCTTCAAATAGATGTACATTTGGGAAATTTATTAGTTTTCTAATATTCTTAACCTTAATCCAAAGTGATCATCAGTCCAAGGTACCTTTTGTAGTTGAAATATATGCAAAAAAAATTGGTCATGTTTCAATTACATTCACCTTGAAATAAATATAAAAATTTAACATCACTATGTCAAGGTACAACATCAAAATCATTTTGAGGAACGTTCTTAAAGATGCACTACTTTATATTTTCTCTATGCTATGTATTCAATTGAAGGTTACATTTCTAACATATTTTGTTAAATATATTTATTTTCATTGTAAGTAACTAGAATAAAAATAATAATTTTTAATATTTCCCCTTTCGCATTAAATAGGTTTTCAAAATTATAGTTTGAATTTTATGGAAAAGATATAATCATATGGTCATCTAACCATCACTCTTTGTTTTGTTATTTCCCTTAAAAAAAAAATTTAATACAAAATCCTATAAAGTATGAAAGTGAAAATATTTTAAACCCAAACCATATTTGAAGGAACCGATGCATTTTAATATCATTTTAATTGTCTTACTATGGAGGTGTAGAAAAACCATGCTTGGGCTTACAGAGGGAGGAAAACCAAATGAACCCCACTTATTATCATTTGGTTGTTAATTAGCTCCAATCTAATGATAAGTTTACTTATTATTCTCGACTTGAAAAAGTTTGTTGTAGGTCGAGGGTCTTAGGATAGCTAAATATATAGTCTTGATTTGTGATAAATTGACCTAGGTTGGTTCTACATAATGTTTTGGTTGCAAAAGTTTAGGTCTCCACAAAAAATAATATGGGAATAGAGTTGCAACTAGGTTGAAATCTATAGTTTTAGAGATTAACTCTATGGTTCTTTAACTCAACCAGACAATAAACATAAGATATATTTCTACAAGGACT
>MU226500.1:87462-111294 GCA_018584345.1 Thuja plicata | reverse complement strand
AATGAAAGAAATATAAAATTGTAAAACAAAGAAATTATTCTATTGATTCAAGAGATTATAGGAGCTTCTTGATCAAGGATCAAACTAATTGATGATGGATCAATTACAACTTCCTCATTATATAGAGGTCTTGGATAAATCTAATTTCTTCATACAAATGTTGCATTATAAGCTTTAAAGAAAAAGTTAAATCTTTAAAAACTAATAATTAATCAAAAACTAAAGCTTAAAATAATGCAAGTGGGAGGAATTAATAAATATTCCTATAGTTGATAATATATAGATCAATTACATTGAACAAACTATAATGGTGAATTTTTCATACCTCTAATAGGATGTATATTTAAGTGACATAAGTCATAGTTTAGATAAATCGTGCCAAAAGTTGTACAAAGATATTAGTGAGTATTGTTACCAAACCAACCCACAAGAATAAAAGGGAAAATATTAGATTGAATGTAACTTATTTTGATAGAACATATTCTAATAGAATATAGATTCAAGTGACCCAAGCCATAGTCTATAAATCATGCCAAAGGTTGTACAAAGATATTAGTGAATGTTGCCGCCAAACCACCCTGCAAGAATAAAAAAGGAAAATCTCAAATTGAATGAAACCTATTTTGATAGAACATATTCTGACACCTTCACAATCACACTCTAACAAAAAATCCTCACATAAATCTCCTTTTCTAATATTTTTTGATGCAATTCAAGGAAAAGATATTACCTTGTATGATTATTTTCATTCAAATTTTAGGTATTTAAAGATCAAAGGCATCCTGGATGTGACACATATTGCTTTACTCGGCATACCTTTCAGATCCCAACCTTGGAGGATCTTCATAGTAGCTGTAAAAAATAATGTTCACATGCAAATATGATATATTTAGATTCCTCGTGTTTCATACCATTTCTCAAGAGCGAGGACCATTTCTCAAGCACCCTTGCTCTATTACCAAATGATTAATCAAAGATGAATTTTTTTATCATTCATTGATATGATGTAACTATATATACAATAACAAATAATTGAGAATACTAAAGACCAACATGTTTCTATATACGTAATAGCTTTTTTAGCCATGTGAGGAGTGGGAGGAGCGAGAGGAATTTCTATTTTGAATACAGGCAGGAAACAAAGTTCACAGGCATCGAATGGGGCTACAGGAGCTTGTGATGGTGGAACCCTGGTAGACCAGGAAAAGGAAGACACAACAAACAACGATGGGGTCCCAGTCGAAAGATGGTAGAATCTAGGAAAAGAGGAGGTGGGGTTAAAAGGGCACCTTCTAGCTCAGTTAGAGCCCCTACATGGAGTCGAGGAAGATTCAACTTGGCATCATCATTGGTCAACTTTATTCTGGATTAAACCTACAAGCAAGTCTATATTCCTAGTTATAAAAGACCTTTCTGAGAAGGAATAGGGAAATTTTGCAATTTCGTTACCGGGTGAATTGATTAACCACAATATTGCTACTATGTCTCTTACTTTGGTGGGGAAAATTGTTGGATCAAGGCCAAAGATTGATATTATTAGATCTTTTGCTAAAAACAATTGCAACCTTAAGGATCTGGTGGAAATAAAAGCCATGGCAAAGGGTTTTTTATCCTTTGAGTTTTCCTGCCATGTAGACTTGGCCAAGATCCTTTGTGCTGGGGTGTGGGCTATTGGGAAATCATCTTTAGCTTTGCAGAGGTGGTCTCTGAAACTGGAATATGAAAGTGTGCCTTTTGTAGGGCATATGGCAAGGAAATGTCTCACTATAGCTAAGGATAAAGCCAGGAAAGCCCAAAAATCATGAGGTACGTCCAAGGATCATGTTCCTTAAACATCTAACTCAGGGCACCAAGCTTCTCTTCTTTAGAGGAAAAAGGATCCTAAGATCCCTATTTTGCACAAACAGGGTGATACAGGGGTCCCCACAACTGATCTCATGGTGAAACTCCTTTAGTGCTTTTCTGGTGTCTCGCAGAGCTTGGAAATATTTCTATTTGATTTGGCAGAACCAGTTTTGGAAGGTATAAGCTATAAAACCTTCAAGGATCTAGACTGTGTGGTTGGCTCCCCATGATCCCACTCTTTGATGGCCTCAAGATCCCCTGAACCTTCCTAGGAGATTTGGGTTTTCCTGCCATCCCATAGCATCGTAGTGGATGAGAACACTCTTGTGTCACCCATTCAAAAATCTATGGTGTCACCTATTCCTGAGCTGAAATGCCAGGAGCATGTTTTCAAAATGGAAGCTTTGTTAAAATCGGCCACTCCTGGGAAGTTTGCACTAAAATGGAAGAACTCTTTTCTATACATAAGGAAGGGAAGGAGGGAGATTGGAATACAGTCAAAAATAAAAAGAGCAGCAGAGACCCCTCACCGATTTCACCTACAGCTACCATGAGTAAGAATAAAGCTGACATGGGTGTCAAAACCAAAACCCAAGAGCGGAAAAAATCTAGCTAGATTCGACAAGAAGCTTGTAAGAACATTGTGGATGGAACCCAAAAGACCATCCAGGCATCCTGCACCTCTAGTTATTAATGAAGTAAATCTCCTGGAATGTTCATGGTCTAAATGGGCCACATAAGCAGGATGTAATAAGAAATATGATTAGGGATCATAGACCCGATGTCATGCTAATATAGGAAACTAAGATGAAAAAGGAAAAATTGGAATGCATTAAGTTTTGTAAGTCTATGGATATAGTGGCTTTTATCTCTGAAGGTGCTTCTAGTGGTCTATTGACTCTATGGAACTCTTCTATTATGATAGCAGAAATTGTCTACAAAGAAGGTAACGTGCTGCTTCTGAATCTCAATAATATTAAGAAAAAGGAAAGTTTGTTCATTATGAATATCTATGCTCGTAATTCTAAAAAAGGGCATAAGGTATTTTGGGATAAACTTATAAATATTGTGTCTATGTTTAATCTTTCTAAATGCATTATCATGGGTGATTTCAACACCCCTCTAAAAGAAGGGGAGAAATTTGGAGGGATTACCCCAGATCTGGAAATAAGATAGGATCTCATGGATTTTATCAATGACCAAGGCCTCTTAGATTTTGATCTTCAAGGGGAAAATTTCACCTAGAGTAATAGGAGAATGTGGATGGCATGTATTTAAGTTAAACTGGACAGAGCTTTGATCACGATCGATTGGATGAACTCCTACATCTGCACCCTCTCTGCTCTGGTGCGTATTGGGTTGGATCATTCCCCTTGTCTCTTATACTTGAACCTAATATAAAGCAAAGAAATTTCCCCTTCATATTTGAGATGATATGGACCACACATCCTAATATAAACAACAAGATCAAGGAATGGTGGAATATTGAGGTTAAAGGATCGGCTATGTTCAGAGTAGCCAAAAAGAATAAAAATGCAAAGTTAAACATTAAGATTTGGAATAAGAGGGAACTTGGGGACATTTTCACCTCTAAAGAGAAGGTCATTTCTAACCTTGGTGTTTCCAAGAGGAAATTTAGAGAGACAGATATGATGATACCAACCTAAATCAAGAAAAATTCTACTCTCAGTGTATCACAATGTGATTGGTAAGGAGGAAATGTATTGGAAGAAGAGATCCAGATCCATATGGAAAAGGGAAGGAGACCAAAATACCCATTTCTTTCAGTTATCCACCATGAAACACAAGGAAGCTAAAAGAATTAGTAGTATTAGAAGGGGTAACCAAATCTTGAAGGAGGATAATGGTATCTCTTTAGCTACTCTAGACTTTTTTAAATCCCTTCTATCCAAAGATCTTAACCTCCAGGACCAGGATCAGGAGGACCTCTTGAGTAATATCCCTACTGACATTACGAATCTCCAAAACAAATCTCTTTCTTCTATTTCCAATAGTGACGAAGTTAAAAAGGCCCTGGATTCTTTCCCAGGAGACAAGGCCTCAGGCTCCAGTGGCTTTCCCATGTTCTTCTTCCATGAGTATTAGGAAATTGTCAAATCTGATGTGATCAAAGCTGTGCAAGAATTCTTCAGGTCCAAGAATCTCCTCAAAAAACTCAACGCTACTTTTCTAGTTCATATTCTGAAAGTCATAGGGGCGGAAGCTATAGACTTTTTTAGGCCAATTAGTTTATGTAATTCATTCTACAAGATTATTTGCAAAGTATTGACTATCAAAATTCTTCATGTGCTCTCCTTCATTATTGCCCAAAAATAGTCAGGATTTTTCCCTGGGAAACAAATCCTGGATTCGATTACAGCGGTTCGTCAAGTAATTCACTCTTTGGAAGCTGGCAAAAGCTTGATCTGTCCAAAGCCTACGACCGGGTGGACTGGTCCTTTCTACCGAATCATCCTTCAACTCATCTCCTTGTCATCTTTCTCTATCTTGATTAAGGGATCCCCTTTAGTTTTCTTCAAAGCTTCTCGAGGTCTAAGACAAGGGGATCCCCTGTCTCCTATTCATTTCATTATCTTGGTTGAGTGTTTGGGTAGATTGATTTCTTCTCATAAGTTGGCTGGGAGGCTGATAGGCATCAGGCCTTCCTGTAGTTTATTCATCTTCTTTGATCAATGATTTGTTGACAACACCATCTTGGGTGGAGAAGCCTCGGTTATGTAGGCTAGAGTTGTTAAACATTTACAGGATTCCTATACAAGGGCCACTAGCCAATCCATCAACTGGTTGAAGAGCTCCCACTTTTTTATTAACATGTTAGAGTCCAGACAAATAATAATGGCAGAGATTTTAGGATGCAATATTGGTTCTCTTCCCTCCTCCTACTTGGGCCATCCTCTTTGAGATAAACCCCCAAAAGCCTTCTGGAACAATCTCATAGATAGATTTAATATAAAATTGGTAGGATGGAAAGGTATTCTTCTCAGTCAAGCTGAGAAGATTTAGCTGGTCAAGTCCACCATTCAAAACCTTCCAACTTATGGACTTAGCCTCTTCTCTATTCCAGCTAAAGTGGCTAAAGCTTTGGAAAAAATCCAAAGGACATTTCTTTGGTCAGGGGCTGACGAGAAAAGGTGCCTACCTTTGATTTCTTGGGACAAATTTTGTCTCCCCAAAAGGGTTGGGGGGATGGGGATTAGGAGGATTAGGCCTTTCAATAAGGTGCTTCAAGCCAAGTAGATTTGGAGGATTTTTCATGATAAAGAGGAATGGAGGGATTTCATAGAGGATAAATAATTGTCCAATGCTTCCTTGAATTATTTATTTGAAAATGATGATATCTCGAATGTTTTTTGTATCTAGAATAACATTCTCAATGCCAAAGACCTGGCCAAGTCAAAAGAAAAATGAAAAACTAGAAATGGGCACAATATTATCTTTTGGAATGATAATTGGATTTTTTCAGGGCCCCTAAAAGATATGGACTACTTTAACTCTTGAAAGGAGGAATGCATCTTACGGTTCAGGGACAGAGTGAGTAATTACAGTTTGGGTAATTCTTGGGTGGATTTGTCCTCTGTTTCCCATGAGATTTCTCCATTACTCAGTGCTCTCAATGCTATTTCCCTCTCTTAGAATTAGGATGCTTTGATGTGGGAAGCATCCCCTAATGGCTCTTTCATGGTTGCTTCAGCCTACTCTATTCAGATGCATCTAAAGGCTACCCCCTTTTTGGTTGAAAGCCTTGTTTCCTGGCCTTATCCCTAAAATCAATGTTTTTTACTGGCTTTTACTTCAAAATCACATTCTCACTGTCAATATCCTCATCAAGTGTGGTATTCCCATCCCTAATAGGTGTGTTCTATGTCAGGTCGAAGCTGAGTCTATGGACCACATATTTATCCATTGTTCTTTTGTGCGGTTTGTCTGGTAGTTTTTCCTGTCTCTTTTTGGCATGCATTGGTGCTTCCCGTCCTCTGCTAAGGACCTCTCCGCCCATTGGACCTTGCCCTTCAAAAACATTTTATTTCACAAATTATGGTCTTGTGTGCTTCCCCACCTCTATTGGGGCGTTTGGAAAGAAAGAAATAACCGCATCTTTAGAGATTGTAGTGTCATTCCCAAAATTTTATTCAAAAAGATACACCATGCTCTCTTCGAAAAAAAATTTATTTGTGGGAATACTAATCCTTTTCTAGGTGTTGATGATGCTGCTAATCCCTTAAAGACCATTAATAAAAGACAACATTGCACCTGGCACTATCGTCCAGAAGGATGGGCCAAAGCCAACTTCTACGGAGCGGCCAAGGGAAATCCTAGGAAGGTGGGAAGTGGCAGCATAATTTGAAATTGCTTCAGCTAGAGAATTGCTCCTCTTAGCCTCCCATTGGAAAAAAAAACCAATCACTACATAGAAGCAAATGCTTCCCTCTAAGTAACTAAATTAGCTCATGTCTTGGGAATCAAAAATCTCTGGTTAGAAGGGGATTCTAGCAACATAATCAACTATCTTAATTTGAAACATCCACCATCATGGACTATTGCTAATATGGTTGAGGAAACCCACACCATTTTGAAAACCTTTGACAATGTCCATTTATCCCATGTGTTTAGAGAAGGAAACAAAGTTGCTGACTAGTTTGCCAAATGGACAGTGAGAAGTGAAGAGAAGACACACTGGCTTAACGGAGGAGACCTCCCATTTGAAGCGTTGGATTTTGTTGCTTATGACCGAATCCATGGGAAGGAGGGTTTTATTTATATTAATCTTGATTGTTAACACTTTGAAAGGAAGTGTCTTTTCCAATAATGGAAAGTACGAGACAAGCTAGGAAGGGAATCATTACAAATCACACCCGCACACTTACAGGGTACCCAGACGCTTCGACAAAACTTGTCATTCAATCTTAAGAAATAGAACTATCTAGAATATTTTGGATAATTTTGGTCTATGCATCTGTGTTGCTTCCTATATGTCTGTGTTTCTTGTGAGGGGAGAGGAAAGGCATAGGAGGGAGCCTGCTAAAGATTGTGAAAAATGGAGGTGGAGGACCAAGATTTAGAAGTACCTTCAAAGTGGTGGCATTTCCACCTTCATTGAGAGGCCTCATGGTGGGAAGCTGACTGTGACGAATATGTTTGTCAAAAATTGGAATGAAGGTAGTATTAAGATACAAGGAAGAAATTTCACAGTGACTAAGGAGGTTATCTCAATGGTTATAGGGATCCCTATTGCTGGAAAGAATCATCCTTCAACTCATCTCCTCGTCATCTTTCTTTGACTTGGTTAAGGGATCCACTTTAGTTTTCTTCAAAGCTTCTTGGGGTCTTAGACAAGCGGATCCCATGTCTCCTATTTGTTTCATTATCTTGGCTGAGTGTTTGGGTAGATCAATTTATTCTCATAAGTTGGCTGGGAGGCTGATAGGCATCATGCCTTCCTCTAGTTTATTCATCTTCTCTCATCAATGATTTGTTAACGACACCATCTTGGGTGGAGAAGCCTCGGTTATGTAGGCCAGAGTTGTTAAACATTTACAGGATTCCTATACAAGGGCCACTAGCCAATCCATCAATTGGTTGAAGAGCTCCCTCTTTTTTATTAACATGTTAGAGTCTAGACAAATAATAATGGCAGATATTTCAGGATGCAATATTGTTTCTCTTCCCTCGTCCTACTTTGGCCTTCCTCTTGGAGATAAACCCTCGAAATCCTTCTGGAACAATCTCATAGATAGATTTAATATAAAATTGGTAGGTTGGAATGGTATTCTTCTCAGTCAGGCTGACAAGATTTAGCTGGTCAAGTCCACCATTCAAAACCTTCCAACTTATGGACTTACCATCTTCTCTATTCTGGCTAAAGTGGCTGAAGCTTTGGAAAAAATCCAAAGGACATTTCTTTGGTCAGGGGCTGACAAGAAAAGGTACCTACCTTTGATTTCTTGGGACAAAGTTTGTCTCCTCAAAAAGGGTGGGGGGATGGGGATTAGGAGGATCAGGTCTTTCAATAAGGCACTTCAAGCCAAGCAGATTTGGAGGATTTTTCATGCTAAAGTAGAATGGAGGGATTTCATAGAGGATAAATAATTGTCCAATGCTTCCTTGAATTCTTTCTTTGAAAATGATGATATCCTAAATGGTTTTTGTATTTGGAATGGAATTCTCAATGCCAAAGACCTGGCCAAGTCAAAAGAAAAATGGAAAACTGGAAAATGGCACAATCTTATCTTTTGGAATGATAATTGGATTTTTTCAGGGCCCTTGAAAGATATGGACTACTTTAACTCTTGGAAGGAGGAATGCATCTTACGGTTCAGGGACAGAGTGAGTAATTATAGTTTGGGTAATTCTTGGGTGGATTTGTCCTCTGTTTCCCAGGAGCTTTCTCCATTACTCACTGCTCTCAATGTTATTTCCCTCTCACAGAATCAGGATGCTTTGATATGGAAAGCATTTCCTAATGGCTATTTCATGGTTTCTTCGGCCTACTCTGTTTAGATGCATCTGGAGGCTACCCCATTTTTGGTTGAAAGCCTGGCTTCCTGGCCTTATCCCTAAAATCAATGTTTTTTACTGGCTTTTACTTCAAAACTGCATTGTCATTGTCAATATCCTCATCAAGCGTGGTATTCCCATCCCTAACATGTGTGTTCTATGTCAGGTCAAAGCTGAGTCTATGGACCACATATTTATCCATTGTTCCTTTGTGTGGTCTGTCTAGTAGTTTTTCCTATCTCTTTTTGGCATGCATTGGTGCTTCCCATACTTTGCTAAGGACCTCTCCGCCCATTGGACCTTGCCCTTAAAAAATATTGTCTTTCACAAATTGTGGTCTTGGGTGCTTCCCGACGTCTTTTGGGGTGTTTGGAAAGAGCGCAATAACTGCATCTTTAGAGATTGTAGTGTCATTCCCAAAATTTTATTCAAAAAGATGCACCATGCTCTCTTGGAAAATTTTGTTATTTATGGGAATACTAATCCTTTTGCAAGTTTTGATGATGCTGCTAATCCCTTAAAGACCATTGATAAAAGACAGCATTGCACTTGCCACTTTCCTTCGGAAGGATGGGCAAAAGCCAACTTCTACAGGGTGGCCAAGGGAAATCCTAGGAAGGCAGGAAGTGGCAGCATAATTTGAAATTGCTTCAGCTAGAGAATTGCTCCTCTCAGCCTCCCATTGGGCAAACAAACCAATCACTACCCAGAAGCGAATGCTTCCCTCCAAGTAACTAAGTTAGCTCATGTCTTGGGAATCAAAAATCTCTGGTTAGAAGGGGATTATAACAACATAATCAACTATCTTAATTTGAAACATCCACCATCATGGAATATTGCTAATATTGTTGAGGAAACCCGCTCCCTTTTGAAAACCTTTGACAATGTCCATTTATCCCATGTGTTTAGAGAAGGAAACCAAGTTTCTGACTAGTTTGCCAATTGGACAGTGAGAAGTGAAAAGAAGACACATTGGCTTAACGGAGGAGACCTCCCATGTGAAGCGTTGGATTTTGTTGCTTATGACCGAATCCATGGGAAGGAGGGTTTTATGAATATTAATCATGATTGTTAATGCTTTGAAAGGAAGTGGCTTTTCCAATAATGGAAAGTACGAGACAAGCTAGAAAGGAAATCGTTACAAATCACACCCACACACTTACAGGGTACCCAAACACTTCAACAAAACTTGTCGTTCAATCCAAAGAAACAGAACTATCTAGAACATTTTGGAGAATTTTGGTTTGTGCTTCTGTGTTGCTTCCTATATGTCTATGTTTCTTATGAGGGGAGGGGAAAGGCATAGGAGGGAGCCTGCTAAAGATTGTGAAAAATGGAGGTGGAGGACCAAGATTTAGAAGTACCCTCAAAGTGGTTGCATTTCCACCTTCATTGAGAGGCTTCATTGTGGGAAGCTGACTGTGACGAATATGTTTGTCAAAAATTGGAATGAAGGTAGTATTAAGATAAAAGGAAGAAAGTTCACATTGACTAAGGAGGTTATCTCGATGGTTACAGGGATCCATATTGCTGGAAAGAAATTCTACAGAGACTGGAAAATATCAGACTCGGCGATTAGAAACTTTGTCAGAAATGAGGAGGAAAAGAAAGAGCTAACCAAGGTCGGCACCCACTACCTTCTGGAAGGGTTGAAAAGATTATGGAGGTTCATGTTAAGAGTCATTATCTACTATATTATGCTGGACATGAGGTTTGACAGAATCTTAACCTATCATTTTGTCCTCTTGAACCATGTTCGCCATGATATGAAGGTGTATATTACCTTTTATTTCTATGCTTGAATAAATGATAACATTAATGGGTATAGAGAGAAGGTCATTGCTAACCCTATTATCTTTAATTTGTTTTCTAATTATTAGCAATTAAACTATAATTTAACAATTTTGTGAGAAAAGTGCTTTCAAAAACTACTTGTGTAATGATGGGTGGGAGCTGTGGGTAGATGATATTGCGGTTGTTGGGCATCTTTTTAGTTTGGTTTCTTCCTCGCTCATTCCTTGCATAGGGTTGTGGCTCTATCCCTTGCCTCCTACGGGTGTTTTTTGTCGCATTGTGCCCATACCTTGCCATTTTTAGGTAGGGTCTGGTCCATGGTCTTTTCTGGCAGTTGATTCCTTGCTTATGGTTGTTGCTGGTTTGTTGGGAGCCATCTCCCTTTCTTCCACTTGCTGGGGCTTGGTGTTCACTAGTTTTCAATCAAATTTGGGTTCTAGTAAGCAGAGTGTTTGTGGCTATTCTTTCCTACCCTAGGGCGTGACTTTAGGCAGTTTTTCTAGTGCTTTGGGGCTTGTTTCTTCTTCGCCCAGTTCGCCTATTGATGATCCTTTCCTTTCTAGGGATTGGGTTTATTCTGGAGAGACTTTGAAGCATCTTTGTTGGACCTTTGGCATGCCCCTACATTGTCCTGATATTTTTTTAGTGGTTGTTTCCACTAAGAGGGCCTGTTTCATTGGGTGTCTTCTCTGGTCTCTCCTCATTGTTCCCCACTTCCTTGGGTCTTCTGGTTGGAGCTTTCTAAAATTTCTATGTAAGAACCATGGCAGTCTTCTAAATTTTTTGACTAGGGCCTCGTGTGATGGTGTTGTGAAGGATAAGGTTTTATTCATTCCTAAGTTTGAGGAATCCCTTTGGGTGATTATTATTATGCTCGGGGTGCTTTTTCTTTGGCCTTGGTGCATGCTTGTTCTTTCTTCTATGGTTGCTGCTGCTAGGAGATACAAGGGCCACTAGCCAATCCATCAACTTGTTGAAGAGCTCCCTCTTTTTTATTAACACATCAGAGTCCAGACAAAGAATAATGGCAGAGTTTTCAGGATGCAATATTGGTTCTCTTCCCTCCTCCTACTTGGGCCTTCCTCTTGGAGATAAACCACCAGAAACCTTCTAGAATAATCTCATAGATAGATTTAATATAAAATTGGTAGGCTGGAATGGTATTCTTCTCAGTCAAGCTGACAAGATTTAGCTGGTCAAGACCACACTTCAAAACCTTCCAACTTATGGACTTAGCCTCTTCTTTATTCCGGCTAAAGTGGCTAAAGCTTTGGAAAAAATCCAAAGGACATTTCTTTCATCAGGGGCTGATGAGAAAAGGTGCCTACCTTTGATTTCTTGGGACAAAGTTTGTCTCCCCAACAAGTGTGGGGGGCTGGGGATTAGGAGGATTAGGCCTTTCAATAAGGTGCTTCAAGCCAAGCAGATTTGGAGGATTTTTCATGCTAAAGCAGAATGGAGGGATTTCATAGAGGATAAACAAATTTCCAATGTTTCCTTGAATTATTTCTTTGAAAATGATGATATCCCGAATGGTTTTTGTATCTGGAATGGCATTCTCAATGCCAAAGGCCTGGCCAAGTCAAAAGAAAAATGGAAAATTGGAAATGGGCACAATATTACCTTTTGGAATGATAATTGGATTTTGTCAGGGCCCCTGAAAGATATGGACTACTTTAACTCTTGGAAGGAGGAATGCATCTTACAGTTCAGGAATAGAGTGAGTAATTACAGTTTGGGTTTAATTCTTGGGTGGATCTATCCTATGTTTCCCAAGAGCTTTCTTCATTACTCACTGCTCTCAATGTTTTTTCCCTCTCTCAGAATCATGATGCTTTGATATGGGAAGCATCCCCTAATGTCTCTTTCATGGATGCTTCATCCTACTCTGTTCAGATGCATCTGGAGGCTACCCCCTTTTTGGTTGAAAGCTTGGCTTCCTAGCCTTATCCCTAAAATCAATGTTTTTTACTGGCTTTTACTTTAAAACCACATTATCACTATCGATATCCTCATCAAGCGTGGTATTCCCATCCCTAACAAGTGTGTTCTATGTCAGGTTGAAGCTGAGTCTATGGACCACATATCTATGCATTGTTCTTTTGTGCGGTCTATCTGGTAGTTTTTCCTGTCTCTTTTTGGCATGCATTGGTGCTTCCTGTCCTCTGCTAAGGACTTCTCCGCCCATTGGACCTTGCCTTTCAAAAACACTATCTTTCAAAAATTATGGTCTAGGGTGCTTCCCCACCTTTGTTGGGGCGTTTGGAAAGAGGACAATAACCGCATCTTTAGAGATTGTAGTATCATTCCCAAAATTTTATTCAAAAAGATACACCATGCTCTCTTGGAAAAAAAATTTATTTGTGGGAATACAAATCCTTTTGCAGGTGTTGATGATGCAGCTAATCCCTTAAAGACTATTGATAAAAGACAACATTGCACCTAGCACTATCCTCCAGAAGGATGGGCCAAAGCCAACTTCTACGGAGTGGCCAAGGGAAATCCTAGGAAGGCAAGAAGCGGCAGCGTAATACAAAATTTCTTCGGCTAGAGAATTCCTCCTCTCAGCCTCCCATTGGGAAAACAAACCAATCACTACGCAGAAGTGAATGCTTCCCTCTAGGTAACTAAATTAGCTCATGTCTTGGGAAACAAAAATCTCTGGTTAGAAGGGGATTCTAGCAACATAATCAACTATATTAATTTTAAACATCTGCCATCGTAGACGATTGCTAATATGGCTAAGGAAACCCGCTCCCTTTTGAAAACCTTTGACAATGTCCATTTATCCCATGTGTTTAGACAATAAAACCAAGTTGCTGACTAGTTTTCCAATTCGACAGTGAGAAGTGAAAGGAAGACACATTGGCTTAATGGAGGAGACCTCCCATGTGAAGCATTAGATTTCGTTACTTATAACCGAATCCATGGGAAGGATGGTTTTATTAATATTAATCATTATTGTTAACACTTTGAAAGGAAGTGACTTTTCCAATAATGGAAAGTACAAGACAAGCTAGAAAGGAAATC
This sequence comes from Thuja plicata, assembly GCA_018584345.1. NCBI lineage: Eukaryota > Viridiplantae > Streptophyta > Pinopsida > Cupressales > Cupressaceae > Thuja > Thuja plicata. The sequence continues at coordinate 98,109 of MU226500.1, read as the reverse complement.
ATTACAAATCACACCCACACACATATAGGGTACCTAGACGCTTTGACAAAACTTTTCATTCAATCCAAAGAAACAAAACTATATAGAACATTTCAGAGAATTTTGGTCTGTGCTTCTGTGTTTCTTCCTATATGTCTATGTTTCTTGTGAGGGGAGGGGAAAGCCATAGGAGGGAGCCTTCTAAAGATTGTGAAAAAAGGAAGTTGATGACCAAGATTTAGAAGTACCTTCAAAGTGATGGCATTTCCACCTTCATTGAGAGGCTTCATGGTGGGAAGCCGACTGTGACGAATTTGTTTGTCAAAAATTGGAATGAAGGCAGTATTGAGATACAAGGAAGAATTTCACAGTGACCGAGGAGGTTATCTCAATGGTTATGGGGATCCCTATTGCTGGAAAGAAATTCTACAGAGACTGGAAAATCTCAGACTTGGTGATTAGCGACTTTGTCAAAAATGAGGAGGAAAAGAAAGAGCTAACCAAGGTCGGAACCCACTACCTTCCAGAAGGGTTGAAGAGATTATGGAGGTTCGTGTTAAGAGCCATTATCTACTACATTACGCTGCACACCTGGTTTGACAGAATCTTAACCTATCATTTTGTCCTCTTGAACAATGTTTGCCATGATATGAAGGTGTCTATTACCTTTTATTTCTATACTTCAATAAATGATAACATTAATGGGTATAGAGAGAAGGTCATTGCTAACCCTGCCCTGCTTGAAGGCCTTTTTCTTTTAATCTATGAATACTTTAAGGCCCAAATCCTTGGGAAGGAGGTGGTTAAGAAAGATGAGATGAAGGCCTCTGGTTTAGACTACATCCCCTCACAGACAGAATATAGTGATGGTCTGCACTCGGAGGATGATCATGCGTATGAAATGAAAAAGAACATTATGGGTTTGTCTTCCAAAAAGCACAGAGTCAGTCTACAAAGCATAAAAAAAGAGAAATTGGTAACCCCTAAAAAACAAAGTACCATGGTTATTTCTTCTCAGGAGTACATTGAGGAAGATATGGACACGATGGATGAGGAGGTTATTTCCAGTGGCAAAGATAGAAAGAGAAACCAACCTACCATGGGTAAAAATAAAAAAAGGACAGGAAGAGGGATATGAGAATGACTAAAAAGACCCTGAAGACAAAACCCATAGTGTTTCCCCTATTCTAGAACACAATCTAAAGAGGAAGCTCTAGGATGATTACCAAGATACTAATTAGACTTCCCATTCCCCTCAGATCTCTCAACCCCATGACATGGGGAAGGATGACAAGTAGGATAATAAGTTATGTTGCTACATGGAAGAACAAGGGAAGATTATCGGGTGGCGAGACATCAATGTTAAAATGAAAAAGATGGGGATTACTAGAGAAATCATAAATTCCAAGGTAATTGATAGATAGGGAGGTGGTATCAAGCTGGATGAGATTATTGACCCTTCTTTAGTGGTGCTTAGTGATAACACCAGGGAGTTTGAAATGGACTTGCTCAATAATTCCCGGAATAGCATGGTTGATAATTAGATAACCATAAAATGGTTATTCCATGAAGTGAAGGACCTTAAAAAAGGGCTAATGGAAAGGAAAAGGATAACAAGGATAGGAATACTAAGGATCAGGAGATAAAAAATAGAGTGAAAAAGTTTGAGGATAACATGACTAGGGTAGAAGCTACCCTAAAGAATATAGCAGATCAGAGCTATAATATCCTTAAGGCTTCCAAAGAGCACACAAACATGATCATTAAGAAGTTGGAGGCTAAATTAGATGGGCTGGAGGCAGCCAATGTGGAGGTGGAGATAGAAAAAAACACTAAACAGGGTCCCAGCCAACGTACCAGAGCTAGAACCAAGAATATTAAGGACAAGGACCTGGCACTGAATCTCCATAATATTAAGGAATCAGCGGCCAACATGGAGTTTCTCGAAGCCAAGGCAGCTACTTTGATGGTGGACCTATCTTGAGGGTCCCTGGTTTTTTTTGTTGACCTTGTTTTATCTTCTTTTGTAGAAGCTGTCGGTTTTTTTTCTCTGGCCTTGTGTTGGCTTTTTCTATCTTTTTGTTTTACTTCATTTTAAAATGGGCTTAATGTTACTTTTACTTTGTTTCAAGTTTCAGGAAACCTATAAAACCTGTTTTACTTAATTAAAAACAAATAATTGAGAATAATTGAATAATACAACATGTATCTGACAGTTATAATCAAAAGTATTATTACACCAACAAATCTCACTTAGTGTTATGTGAGGTGTGATTATATATTAATATGGTCATATTACGGATGTATGAAAATTATTATTTTATGGCTTCATTAGATAATTAGAAATTTTAAATTAAATGCATATGACAATGTGTATGGTCTCAGGTAAACAGCTAGAAGGTTGTGTAATTTTAGGGAAATTGGAGTGAGCGTTTCTCACTTTATCTAGGATAATTATTTTTAAAGGACTATTTTTTAGATTGAGGAAAAGTTGACAATATGCTCAAGTGAGACAATGTTTAATTGAGACATATATGAAAGAAAAACAAGGTTGAACACGATAGATAGGTTGTGCATGAAAATGGTTTTATTGATTCAGATATCAAAACTAAATTTTTAAGAGGTCTAATTGTACACATCAAGAAATTTACTTACACATGGCCTAAAGTGGGCACCTTTGGTTTTACATGTTGTATACAAAGTAAGTATGCTCAAACTACATAATACAAATGCAAGTTTGTAGAGCCTCATAGATCATTAGTGTGTTCAAGGAAATAAATAATAACAATGGATTACATATCGCAATACAAAAACATATGGGAAATTTAGAGGAAATTAACCAAGTCCCAAGTCAATGTGATGCATTTGAGGAGGCGAGGCACACAATATAAAAGAGAAGGAAAACTAGAAGAATCCCTTGAAGAAAAATTTCTAAATGTTGACCTAGTGCTTAGGTGACATTCTACTAAGAATCTCTAGAAGCACATGTAGATGTAACTCTAGAATCTCATGTAGCATAGAACCTTTATATACATAATATCTAGAAGCATACAAATATGTATCTACATAATATTATGTAACATACAAAAAAATAATAGTGAAGGTTTAAAAATAAATATTAGCCAATTGAAAATAATTATAAGATCTCAAATATGAAACTTCAAACTTTAATATGGCGACAAGAAAAAGGAAGCATCATGTGAATCTAGAAAGGAAAGGAACTATACAAGAAAGTATGGAAGAAACTTGATAGAAATTCATTCCTAATTAATTACATCATTATTAAATGATATTTGGATTGGATCATGTTTTCTAATTCTTGTATGAAAGTACAAGGATTGGTTCACTACAACATAAAATATATATTTTCTTGTTCAACAAGAGAGGAAGCACCATATAAATCTATAAAGGAAAGGAACTATACAAGAAAGTATGGAAGTACAAGACTTGGGTCACTACAACATAAAATATATATTTTCTTGTTCAACAAGAGAGGAAGCACCATCTAAATCTATAAAGGAAAGGAACTATACAAGAAAGTATGGAAGAAACTTGAGATAAATTAGTTCCTAATTAATTACATCATTTGTAATTGATATTTGGATTGAATTATGTCTTCTAATTCTTGTATGAAAGTACAAGACTTAGGTCACTACAACATCCATAAGTGTGTACATCCACCATTCTTCAAGGAAAGGTAAAGTCTTCTATAAACCTATGTTTCTATGTTCACATTTCAAATTTGAACAAGCTCTATATGTTGAAACAAGTTTGTTCACCTTCATCCTTCAGTGAGGGAAAATAATTCTCACTTACCTATTTATATTTTTTTCCCTTACAAACTATCATGACTACACCATTTGAACACATTCCCTAAAAAGAGAAGATGTGTTAGTTACATGCTATAGAAAATCAATTGCCAACTTTAATTCATCGAAGAGATTATTTTTCAATTATAAAAAAAAAAAATACAAATTTTGTACTATAGTGTGGGCTACAATTTCTTCAAAAAATTATTTGTGGGAAAATTAAAGAGCGTGTTCTTTGAATTTCAAGAAGATAAGGAATGCATTTAAAACTACTATTAGTAAAGGCTAATGTTAGTGTAAACATCATTTACACATTAAGCTTACTTAGGCTTAGTTGCATATATTTTGATTAAGGATCAAATTTTTTTCTAATGGATCCAAAATCCTTTTTATAAAATGTTGCCTACAACATAATGTCAAGAAATTGATAGCCTACCAATAGAAAAGAAAAGACAAAAATTAAGAAAATAGAGAAGAGATAAAAAAAATAAACTAGGCAAACCTAACTAATTTTTTTCAAAGCCTTTGCAGCATCACACTCCACCTAAGAAGTGTCAAAGGCCCTTTTTCTTGATGTCCCACAAGTCTTCAGCAAAGTAAGCCCTTTTCAATTTCTGCACGTGCTAGAAAACTTATAAATATATTAAAATTATATGTTTAAAATTAAATAAAATAATAAAGATATGTGGTTTAAAATTTGAGATACATAAGTAGTGTTGATGTCAAATGTTGATTTCTCAAATGATGCAGCTCCTATATTATATATGTAAAATGTCATTATAGAAATAAATTTCATGTTTATGTTTTGTTTCAATTGAAAATGGGTGGAAAAATATTTTAAATTTTTGACTGCAGGAATATTCAAGAAAGACATTCAGAAGCCTCAAAATTAACTAGATAAAAAATCATAAATATTTAAATAAATTTGAAATAGCTTTGCGTCCATTTTTTATTAAAACAAGATATATACATGAGATTTTTTCCTATATCAACATTGGCATAATATAACATAAGGACTTAATCATTTGAGAAATCAACTTTTGACATCTACACTACCTATAAAGATTAGATTTGAAACTAAATAACTTCATTAATTTATTTAATTTTAAACATTATGTTAATATATTTATAAATTTACATATTTATGAATTTGTACTTCATTAATTGTGAGTATATTGCTTAATTGTTCGTTAACCCAAAATTTGAAATAGCTCATACTGGTTCCATCCATGTCATCTCCCGGAATCTCGGCTGGAGATTTTGCTTATTCATTTAGAAAGATGTTAAGTGTATATACTGACACTATAATGAAGTCAATGAGAGATGAATGAGTCGCTGGTGACATGCCAAATAATTGAGTAATGGCTTGGAGAATGAGAGGATCTTAGAATGTTCAGGGAATCATGTGTTTCTTTCCAATACCCGTCATGAAGAGGAAGCAACCACTTTGTAAATAGCTTGGCAGGTGCTTTTTTATTTCTATGTAACAATGCCCGACATCGATGTGATCTGCAATGCTCTTCTCTATGTATATATATATGTGAGTTGTATTAACTTCAAATAGAAATTCATTAGATAATTAGAGATTTTAAATTAAATGCATACGACAATGTGTATGGTCTCAGGTGAACAGTTATAAGGTTGTATAATTTTAGGGAAAATGGAGTGAGCGTTTCTCTCTTTATCTAGGATAATTATTTTTAAAGGACTATTTTGTGGATTGAGGAAAAGTTGACAATATGCTCAAGTGAGACAATGTTTAATTGAGACAATAATACAAAAGGAAAACAACGTTGAACATGGCACATAGGTTGTGCAGGTAAATGGTTTTATTGATTGGGATATCACAACTAAAATTTTAGGAGGTCTAATTGTACACATCAAGAAATTTACTTACACATGGCATGAAGTGGGCACCTTTGGTTTTCCATGTTGTATACAAAGTAAGCATGCTCAAACTACATAATACAAATGCAAGTTTGTAGAGCCTCATAGATCATTAGTGTGTTCAAGGAAATAGAGGAGAACAATGGATTACATATCGCAATAAAAAAACATATGGGAAAGTTAGAGAAAATTAACCAAGTCCCAAGTCAACGTGATGCATTTGAGGAGGCGAGGCACAAAAAATAAAAGAGAAGGAAAACTAGAAGAATCCCTTGAAGAAAAATTTCTAAATTTTGACCTAGTGCTTAGGTGACATCCTACTAAGAATCTCTAGAAGCACATGTAGATGTAACTCTAGAATCTCATGTATCATAGAACCTTTCTAGATATAATATCTAGAAGCATACAAATATGTATCTACATAATCTTATGTAAGATACAAAAAATAATAGTGAAGGTTAAAAAATAAATATTAGCCAATTGAAAATAATTATAAGAAGATCTCAAATAGGAAACTTAAAAATTTAATGCATCGACAAGAAAAAGGAAGCACCATCTGAATCTAGAAAGGAGAGGAACTATACAAGAAAGTATGGAAGAAACTTGATAGAAATCCGTTCCTAATTAATTACATCATTAGTAATTGATATTTGGATTGGATCATGTTTTCTAATTCTTGTATGAAAGTACAAGACTTTGCTCACTACAACATTAAATATATATTTTCTTGTTCAACAAGAGAGGAAGCACCATCTGAATCTATAAAGGAAAGGAACTATACAAGAAAGGGAAGAAACTTGAGAGAAATTGGTTCCTAATTAATTACATCATTAGTAATTGATATTTGGATTGGATTATGTCTTCTAATTCTTGTGTGAAAGTACAAGACTTAGGTCACTACAACATCCATAAGTATGTACATCCACCATTCTTCAAGGAAAGGTAAAGTCTTCTATAAACCTATGTTTCTCTATTCACATTCTAAATTTGAACAAGCTCTATATGTTGAAACAAGTTTGTTCACCTTCATCCTTCAGTGAGGGAAAATAATTCTCACTTACCTATTTATATTTTTTTCCCTTCCAAACTATCACGACTACACCATTTGAACACATTCCCTAAAAAGAGAAGATGTATTAGTTACATGCTATAGAAAATCAATTGCCAACTTTAATTCATCGAAGAGATTATTTTTCAATTATAAATAAAAAATACAAATTTTGTACTATAGTGTAGGTTACAATTTCTTCAAAAATGTATTTGTAGGAAATTTAAAGAGTCGATTCTTTGAATTTCAAGGAGATAAGGAATGCATTTAAAACTACTATTAGTAAAGGCTAATGTTAGTGTAAACATCATTTACACATTAAGCTTACTTAGGCTTAGTTGCATATATTTTGATTAAGGATCAAACAATTTTTTAAGGGACCCAAAATCCTTTTTATAAAATGTTGCCTACAATATAACGTCAAGAAATTGACAGCCTACGAATAGCAAAGAAAAGACAAAAAATAAGAAAATAGAGAAGAGATAAAAAAAAAATAACGAGGCAGACCTAACTATTTTTTTTCAAAGCCTTTGTAGCATCACACTCCACCTAAGAAGTGTCAAAGGTCCTTTTCTTGAGGTCCCACAAGTCTTCGGCAAAGTAAGCCCTTTTCAATTTCCGCATGTGCTAGTAAACTTATAAATATATTAAAATAAATGTTTAAAATTAAATAAAATAATAAAGCTATGAGGTCTAAAATTTGAGATACACAAGTAGTGTTGATGTCAAATGATGCACTCCTATATTATATAAGTAAAATGTCATTATAGAAATAAATTTCATGTTTATGTTTTGTTTCAATTAGAAATGGGTGGAAAAATATTTTAAATTTTCGACTAAAGGAACAATCAAGCAAGACATTGACAAGCCTCAAAATTAACTAGATAAAAAATCATAAATGTATTAAAATAAATATTTAATTAAATTTGAAATAGCTTTGCGTCCATTTTCGATTAAAACAAGATATATACATGAGATTTTTTCTATATCAACATTGGCATAATATATTGCCAAAAAAAAAAACACATTGGCATAATATAACATAAGAACTTAATCATTTGAGAAATCAACTTTTGACATCAACACTACCTATAAATATTAGATTTGAAACTAAATAACTTTACTAATTTATTTAATTTTAAACATTATGTTAATATATTTATAAATTTACATTTTTATGAATTTGTACTTCATTAATTGTGAGTATCTTGCTTGATTGTTCGTTAACCTAAAATTTGAAATAGCTCATACTGGTTCCATCCATGTCATCTCCCGGAATCTCGGCTAGAGATTTCGGTTAATCATTCAGAAAGACGTTAAGTGTATATACTGACACTATAATGAAGTCAATGAGAGATGAATGAGCCGCTGGTGGCACGCCAAATAATTAAGTAATGGCTCAGAGAATGAGAAGATCTCAGAATGGTCAGGGCATCATGTGTTTCATTCCAATACGCGTCGTGAAGTGGAAGGGACCACTTTGTAAATAGCCTGGCAGGTGCTTTTTTATTTCTTTATAATAATTCCTGACATCAATGGGATCTGCAATGCTCTTCTCTATGTATATGTATGTGAGTTGTATTAACTTCACGTAGAAATTCATCACAAGTTGCTTGAAGCTCTTTCCTAGGGTCTTTTTCTACGAAAGATTACAATTTTAAAGACTTCTTTGATTATTCATGGCTTTGTTTTGCAATCAACGTGTCGCAGAGGACACACTAATAAAGAGCACACTGGACTCTAATAGAGGTAGTCCCAGTTTTCAACCTATCTTTTCCAGAATAGTCCCCATAATCATTTTTTCGTATCTTGTTCTTGAGCTCTCTTCTCCATCTCTGATCCTACATTCACCACTCCCCCAAACTGCCACCAATGTTTTAATAGTTGTTAATGTCTTTTTAGTTGTCTCTAAGACACAAGTCTAGACACTTAATTAAAATACTTTACCATGTACGGTGACAAGTAGTGGTTGAATTGACAAAATAGTCGTCTTAGAATAAGAGGGAGATATGATTAAGTCGCAACACATACGTTTTCCATGAATATGAATTATGTACTATGCCTTGCACATTTATCAATTATTGGGTTCTGAAAAAGAACAAGCTAATATTTAAGGAAGAGTTTGTTTTATTTTCAAGTGATGCATCTGAGGACGCCGCCTGTCAAATGTCAGCCATTTTATTGCCAGCGTGGGTATTATAGTTTGACTTATGCATATTGATCTTGATTCGTTTATGCACTAGCAGGCTTGGTGGTAGCTCACTACTAGAGGAGATCACCAATAATTATTTAATTTGCTAGATTCAATCGATTGACTAACAGATGTCAAGTTGAATACAAGATTCGTTCATTTTAAATCTGCAATCATCTTCATAGAACGGAAATTTTAAACTACATACCCTTAATTGAATGCTACTATGCCTCCTAGTAAACTTTAATTTTACTAATGGATGTAGAATTAGTTTTCATGTTATAATTCATAGAAGTTACACGAGTTCTTAGGGTAGAAACAAAGTATAATATTGAGAAAATCCTAGAATCCCGCAGTCGAGTATATTGAGAAAAAAAATTTCTTAAATTATTATGTTATCAATAGAAAATAAGCTCATCACAACTGGAATTATGGTGATCCCATAATTGTATGAACTACTTTGGGAATGGGAAAAAGATGACTTAAAAGACTAAAAATATTATAAATACTTTTGAATGAAATATCGCAATTCATATCATCACATGACTTTCAAATGAAGGTACCTTTTTCAATTTTTAAGTGTTCTATTGTCAAACTGATTTCTAAAAGAAATTTTACATAAAGATTTTGAAACAAGGTTTGAACCTTCATTCAACATTTTTAATTTTGAAGGTCTATATAATTTAACACAATATAAAAACCTTTGATACAATTACTAACTTTTATCGACATTAATTACATGTTATAGATGGAGAAAAAAAAGGACATAATTTACCAAAAAAAAAAAATTGTGAAAAGGATGTAGAGATTCTTAATTATACTAATATAAACCTTTGTTCAAATTGTTCATATTGATGAAAATCTTTCATGGGTCCATCAATTCAAGTATGAATCAGATACTAATGTTGGAGGCGAAGAGATGTAGGAAGATTTAGATGAAGAAGAGGATAATGAGAAGGAGATTGTGGATGAAATTGAAGAAGAAGATGTGATGGATGTGACTGCTGTGGACGATTCCGTGCTTGATGAGGTCTCTCCGGAGGATGATTCAGTGGTGGCATCGGGGACACTCAACCGGTTGACAGCTCAAAGTCAAACTCTGCTCCCAGCATAGAAAATGATACCACCTCTCCCTCTGATTGAGTTTTCAGAGATAAGTTCATATCGGGCTAGATAATAACTTGAATTTTTGTTGATAATTGTTAAACTCTCATTTAAGTTTTTTTGCTAATGGTTAACTTTGAATGAGCATAGGTGCTCTATATTTGGGGTTCACAATCCTCTTGGTAGGATTGGGTTATGAACCAGGAACCTTTTATGTTTTATGTTTTACTGCTTTCATAATATTAATACAAACTATCGGCTATGGCCCCTTAAAGATCAAAAAAAAAAATTGCTAGAAATACAACAGTGACTTGAAAGACAAATGGCTAAAAAACCAATTAGCAAAGGGAAGACATAGATAGTCTATTAGCTAATGAACCAAAATACAAAATCTAACATTGTGCAAAATGGAGAAACTTACAAAGCTTTCAAAAATAGGGAGGTGAGAAAATCAATAACTATCAAGAATAGTGTTCGCTTGCTTATGGCGTCCCAAATTTTAAAATTTTAAAACCGAGCCCAAAGGAAAAATCTTCTTAATTGTCTCAATGCCTTTTATCAGTTTTTGTTAATAATGTCTTTGTAAAGTTGACATGTTGTAAAAGAAGCATTCGGAAGAATCGTTGATA
>MU226500.1:30927-76012 GCA_018584345.1 Thuja plicata | reverse complement strand
TAAGGGTCCACCAGAAAAAGTTTATTTTAGGCGTGAGTTGGGGGATCCACACTTTCTTCCAATCCCCAGGGTTGCATTCTTCCTTAAGAAGCAGGTTATAAGCCGAGCTAACAGTGAAAGCCCCAGAGTGGGTGGGGGTCCAAATAATAGAGTCTTCAACCTCAGAAATTCTGATACTAGTCAGGATGTCCATAAGCTCCTTTGTTGAGTGCTATAGATCCGGTCTGTCCCATAATAGGTTAGGTATATCAATCCAAATCCTGTCGTTGGTATAGTTGGAAGCTCGGATACCCAGGGTAGGTCAAAGGAGATCCATAATTGGTTTGAATTTATTACCCAGCTGGGGTTGGTTCATGATCCAGTTGTCATTCTAGAATCTAATCGATCTCCCATTTCCAATTTGCCAAAAAGCCCCTCTGGTTAGGAGGGCCTTACACTTGCATATATTTATCCAGAGTTTGGAACCACTAGGGTGGTCGCTATTGTGGAACCTAGATCTGTAGGGGTGGCCTTGAAGATATTTGGTTTCCATAATTCTACACCACCCCACTTTTCCCTCAATGAGCTTCCAGGCCACCTTAATAGTAAGGGCCTTGTTCATCAGACTGATTTTCCTAAGGCCAAGACCACCCAACCTTTTCGGGAGATAGACAGTGTCCCAGTTGACAAGTGAAATCCTCTTTTTTTCTTCAGTCCCAGCCCACAGAAAGGTTCTCTGAATTTTTTCCAGTTTTTCAGCCATATTGGTTCTGATTTTGGATAGGGATAGAAAATAAACCGGGATCCCTTGAAGGGTAGAGGCCACCAATTGGCGTTTACCAGCATTGCTTAAAATCTTTCCTTTCCAACCAACAAGTTTCCGCTGGGTTCTTTCCAGGATGGAGTTCCAGAATTAATTTTGATGTTGATAACCATAGATTTAATGAAATATTGAAGGGTTGTGTTGCATTCTTTGCATGTACAATATTCACACACATTTTTGGTGCTCACTGTGGGGCTGAGCCCCGAATTTTGCCTCTTTTTGAGAAAATTTTGTTCACTATAACTGTATGTCTGACAGTGTAGATCCACATCTGGTGAACAAGATTGCATCCTGTGAACATGATCACAACTGCTAAATCTTGGCTCGCATCCCAAAAATCTTGGATCACATCTAAAAAGCATCACATTTGGTTGATTTGGGATCACATTTAGGATCCTTAATGACATTTAGCTAATCCTAGATCACATTATTAAAGGATCATATTTAGTTGAATTTCAGGATCACGTCTAGTGTTTAAAATTGCATAATTAGTTGATTTCTAACGACTAATGAGTGAATTTGATGCATTTGATTGATTTAAGCAGCCTAATAGTGTTTTCACGATGCTTGACAGAGAATACATAGGCCAAAGACTATAAGGAAAACACTTCTCAAATTACTAATCAATGATTTTGTAGGTTGCCTAAAGGGAAGAAATTAAACATCATGTTTGTTTAATTTAATTTATAGGAATTTAATTCAATTTAAAGTCAATTTGCAACCTAATCATAGGATTATGCTCTTTTCCCTTTGGGGAAAATTAGAAACTCAAAAATTAGATTGCAATTTGAGGTCGAATTCAGGAAAAATTACAACATTACATGATGTCTTTGATAGGACAAAATGACATGGATAGGAGAGTATGCTCTACTCCTCAGTGGAGAATGAAAAAACTGGACTCCAGGGTCACCAATCTTATTTACTTGCTTTAACCTTTAGGTGGGCCTATCGGTCAAGGAAAAAATCTCTCGGGAATGACCCACGTGAGAACGAGGTGTGAACCACACCACTCCAACTCACATTAATAAAATTTACTCTTTGGGGCCAAAGCTTTGGGATTCATATGTCATTTGAGCTTATACTTGGCTCATGTCTAACACGAAGTAGGGTCTCATAGTTTCAATCACATTTATGTGACTACTTGTCCTAAGATGCTTTGTGGGACTTTACGCCTAAATTGTGTTTGCATGAACGCAAAGGGTACAATTGAACAGAGACCTATACTAAAAACTATAGCATAGAAGTCACCTAGTTCACCCTTGAAAGGTGATAATCTTTGTGTAAGGAGGATAGTAACCTCCCCAAGATACTCGTCATTTTGTGCCCTCATTAGCGCTTAGAGTTTGATAAATGGCATCATGACTCAAGAGCGATTGTGTACTTGGTGATGGTTGTATTCTGATTAGCTCTTGAGTGTGTACCTAAGCTAATTCCTTAACGATTGATGTGCTTGGAGTTTAACAAAAGCTTGTTTGGTGTGTGTGAAATCAAACAAAATATAATCATTCCAATTTTATCACCTCTCAAACAATTACAGACAGATAAAAACCTTGAAACTCACGGAAACTCATCATACAAACCTTGGTATCAGACAAATTTTCCTCATTTTTTCAAACCAAGTGGAAAACAAAGATAGATATGTTAGAAAGTCACATTTCTTGTTTAGGGTTGCATATGGTGTACGTAGTTGCATCCATTAAATCCAAGCTCGCATCTGGGAATCTAGTATCGCATTCAAGAAATGATCTTAGTTAAGGGTTTCGTCCAGGAAGTTGCAATTAGGGCAGCATTGCATCTGGTCATTTTGGGGTCGTATCTAGGGGCTCACATGTGGGACAAAGAGTGTCTTGGAAGGTGTCAGAATTTGGATCTTTGCAGTTTTGGATACCCTTTTTGGCCCTCTTTCGGGAAATATCATCATAATTTTCCAATCAGATACTGAAATATTGAAAACTATAAAAACAAATTCAAACTTTTACCTCAACTTGGCATGGCCATAACTATTGACTCGGTGCTCGAAATCACAAACCGTTTGTACCGTTGGAGAGGTCTCTAAAAACTATAATTTATAGCTCTAAAATAGTGTTCTTTTGGCAACCCAATTTTACAGACCGGTGAAATTCTCAACTCTAAAAAATGAGGAGAAGACCTTCGAAAATGCAAATTACTAAAACCTAGAAAAAAATATGAAAAATATGAAAAATTTACATTTTTTTATTTTGATCCTCAAAATGATCATATATGCTCATGGTCTCCTGGATACATCAAATTCAAGGTATCAGGAGAAAAACATCATCACAAGAGACTATGCTTTCTCATCAAGATACTCAAAGAAATCATACCATGGATAGAAATAAATGGGCTAAACCTTATAATCTTAACAAAGAGAAAATGGAGATTCTGTTTGCAGCCCCATCTAAGAAAATACAATCTTTAAAATGTGAAATTCAAGACATAAAGGGAGAAAATGATGCATCATCCAACAAGTCCTCATTAAGATCAATCTTTTCTTTTCTCTATGATCATGAGACATTCGTACTCTCCTTTTCTTCAAACAAAGAGGTGTCTAAGCATAACAAATCCATCTTTGATTAATAACAACTTCATGAATATGATATATTTGATCAAGAGAATGGAGAGAAAGTTATTTCATATTCAGTTGAGAGTCTTGTCTATCCATCATATGAAAAAAAGAAATCAGATAATCATGGTCTTGAATCTCAAATATCATTGGTGAACTCAAATTAATCTAAATGTCCATTGGATAGATCATTCACTCCTTCGAGACAAACTTATGGATCAAGCCAATTCATGTGGAATCTCATTTGTGAGTACCTACTATGCCTATCATCAAAATAATGAGAATAAGACTTGAGATTGGGTGGAGTTAAAACACAAAATCCAAGATCTAATTGATGATGACATAATTAAAATTGAAAATCCTAATGAATCATCTAATGAAGATACTATTCTCAAGCAAGATCTAAATCATGCACCTATGTCTACTAATAGTTCTCGCATAGAATCCACTACCTTCAACATTCACTCGTCTTCTAAGGAAGTAAAGCTATCCAAAGTTTCTCCATTGAACAAAGAAACTAATAATTTTTATGGTACCTATGTCTACCCTTAAGGACTACATCTACAAGAGATCCAAGCTAATCTACATACGGTTACGAGTCCTTTTCAAGCTTCAAAGATCATTGACCCAAAGGTTCCATTTTCTTTGAAACGACTATCATGCCTATGCCAAATTATCCTTAGTCAACCCTTCAAGAATCCCACATACAGATTAAAGCCTCTACCCTATCCTTTGAAGTGGCTCCATGTCAAGAGGATAATCCTAAATACAAAGAAACAAGTCTTACTAATTATCAAGATCAAAACATTATCCAATTCCCTCCAACATTTGTCTAAGATCCCATATCCCTACAATCTCATGATGATCCCCTCATTTCTTTTCATTTCTTCCAAGAAGATATCCCTCCACCTTAAGAGCTACATACCTCTTCATATCCTAAGCAAGATCAAGACATTCCCTCTACTTGTAATAATCTTATTGAAAATCAAGAGCAATGTACTCTTCGTGTACTATCCAAAGATTCTTGTAAAGATCTGAATATCCCATCATTTCCTTGTCATACTCCTCTATATGCACCTCAAGAACCCATTATTCCTCCAAATCCCTTGCACGACAATAAATCCCCTCAAGCTTCGGTGGTTCCTAATAAATTGTCTCCTATTAGAGCTACTCATGAGCCTATTGATATAAAGATGAATTCCAAACAAAAGAACCTAGGTCATGTAGCTCACTCTACATATGTTGATATCCCTTCCATGTATTATTTACCTCAATTTTCACATAAGCATCCTCATTTTCAATCCTCCAAATCTATCATTGGTCCCTATATCTGAAAGCTGAAACCATCAAACCTCCCATCTATATTGGGTCCTTACATCCCTCCATCCACTTACCCTATCTCCTATCAAGATCCACAATGACATGCGTCCTTGAACTCATACATATGAACCATCCATATCAGCCGTATTCATCCACAATTATCAAGTCTTTTAGAGGCAATTTGAATGTGCAACATAAGAATAAAAAATGCAAGAATTCACTTACATATGAATACAAATAAAAAAGAGATAATAAAGAGACCATAAAGGTCCACTAAGAAAAGAATAAATTCAAAGGAAATATGGGTCCCTAAATCCCTCATTGAAGAATGGCATTCTAAATCATCCAAAATCAAAGGAAATTCAAAAGTTATGTGGATTCCCAAGTCTCTCTTATAAGACTTGAACAAAAAGGGAAAATCAGAGTTGGCATCCAAACTTCCGAAGGCTTCCACTCCATTTTTTTTCAAACAACTTCCATCACCTCATACATCAAATCCTCAAGCTATTCCATCCATTTTTCCTTCATCCGTCCACTACCCTTCAAGGTGTGTGTCAATGTTGAGCTTATCACCATTTCTATCTACTCCTACACAAACATTTCAATACCTTATCCAATATCCAACACCTACCTACTATCCATCTATATTGGGTCCTTACATCCCATCCATCACATATCCTTTCATTCCTCTTATCCAATCCATCACATAATTCCTTGGTTACCATCTCCCTATCAGCATCTTTGAGAAACTTTTAGTGACCTTGTCCTATCATAGCATATCCTTATAAAGAGAAATATCCAAAGAGAAATAACAAGTGCCTTGGTGAAAACCTTGTAAATGGGTGCCTTGGTAGCAAAAGTAAAGAGAAATAAATCCATCCTATGGTGAAAACCACTTCTTGTGGCGCCTTGGATAAGTGCCATGATGAAAACTTGGAAAATAGGCATCATGCGTAATTCCTCCTACTTAAACTCTTCACTTGGGGGAAATTTCCTTCCATGTAATCATATCCATCATATTTTACATCCAGCTAGCCCATGAGCATTCATGTTCCTTCTAGTGATTTGTACAAGATTGAGCCTATCCATGAATGCTATTCCTATTGACATCCATTATCCTTTCCATCAGCTTATTCACTTTCTCTTATCCATGGTACCATATCATGATCTCTCTTATCCCAAGGAAATACTCACTATCCCTAAATATCCTTGCACTAATCCCAAAAACAAAATCACCTATACCTCCATCACCCCTTATCTTGATCATGTTTTCCTATCAGTTGACCCCTTGGTCTTAATCAAAAGGAAGAAGAAAAAAATGCAACACATGTTCTTAGAACTCTCTTAACATGTCCATTATTTTGGACTACATACTATCCTACATTCTTTTCATGACATCATTTCATTACCCTATATGATATTTAGGACCACTTCATGAGCCTACATTGTTGTATTCATTTTTTCCTAGTTTGGGTAATCTTGAGGAGACTATCCTTGAAGGTTGCATTCACTCACTTAATCCATCATTGCCTATCCACTTTTGATCCATCAGTTTTCTAATCCATCAGTAATTCCCTACACCTTGCTACACATTGGGGGAAACAAATGTGATCATTCTTGAGAATTGTTAATCTTATAAAAAAACCCAAAAAGATTTTAAAATCTTTGAAAGTCCAAAAAAAATCATAAAATATTTAAAAACCCAAAAACATTTAAAAATAAAAAAAAATCAAACTGAATCACATTAGGACCCATATCATTCCTTGTTCAATCAATTTTAGAACTGATATCTTAAATCAATCTTTGTTCAAACAACTTTGGAGTCAACACCATCAGTCTTTATTCAATCAGGTTCAAATCGGATATCACCAATCGATCTTTGTTCAATCAAGTTCAAATTTGGTACTATCAGTCTTAGTCCAATCAAGTTCAAGATAGATATAACTTGGTAAATAGGTGACACTTGTAATCATCTCTCTATCTATTAATACACCACTTATAGTGGGCTTCTATTAAAGTTTCTATTGGTGGGTATTCATTGGTCATTTCCATATCATCAGCTACACCTAAGTTCTCCAATGTTCCAATTTACTTGCCTATAATTTGTCTTTGTTTGAGTCTTAGGATAATCGTCCTTTACTGGGGGTATCTCTCCTAGCAATTTCAGTATTCAGGTAAGCTTTGTCAAGGCTAAGGTTGGTTCGTCCCATCTGTTCATCCTAAGTTGTTGTCTAGGAAATTTTTCCACTAAAATAGTATTTCTTAATACTTGCACAACAGAGACACAATTGATCTCACAAACAAAGTTGTTTCTTAAACACAACCTACCCTCAATAGACATCACACTAGTGTTTCTCAACACTTTATTCAAAAGTGTTTCTCAACACTCAATCAGATTGCAATTAAGGATAAATCTGATCACAAAGGTGTTTTCCACACCACTACACTCATTCAAACAATACATTGATAAAATTTGATCTTTGATTGATAAATGACTAAATCAAAGGTGTTCCTAAGCACCAACACTCACAAATAGAATTATCTTAATGTGTATTGATCATGACTCTTTGAAATGTCTCAGCTAATGCATTTTGACCATTGGAATATACATAACTCATGAATTTTATTTTCCCAATGTCTATGTTTATCAATTTTTTATTGTTATGTCTTCTGAGTAACTCTATGATGTCTACAAAATGACTAGAGAAGCAAGGATAGGGGTATAATATTTTATTTATCTTCTTCTTGTGATCATTGATGAGAGGATCTTATAAACTCTACAACCTGGGTGTCTATGGTAAGAGCCTCCATTAGGACTGGATAGCCACATATATCTTGACCTTGTTTATGTGAAGGCTATGGTGAGTTGAATCTTTCTCCTTGCTTTTTTTTTGTATACAACCCACTTCTCAGTAAGGTGTACGTAACATTATGTACCCAAGGACATGAACATTAATGCAAGGTTCATTGCGGGTTACAAAACTTATATTACACATGAACAAAATAATTTTTTTCAATCAAAAGGAAATAAATGACAAATAATCCTGGCATATGCCTTGATGCTTAGGTTTATTTTTGACATTGCACTCAATTAAGGTAGTATTCATATTTTCATGATGGATGGAATCTATTGATGAAGGTTGTACTAGCCTATGGTGTCCTTTAAACAGCTGCTCTATGATGATAAATGCTACTGTGAATGATCAGTGATAGTCCTAGGAAGGTCATAATCTAACTACATTCATGATTCATATAAGTTGCATTAATCTTCCATGATTACTTGAGTTTAGAAAGATCTCCTATCTCACTCAAAATCTAGGTTTGACTACTTAATCTATTCACTCATATCAAGGTAACTCTATCATTTTCTCATCAAATCTTTCAGGAATGCAATCAAACAGGCAGAAATCATGATGTTTTCACACAGTGATAATTTTGGAAGAGTTGTTCACATCCTACAAAAAAATACAAAATTGATCCAAATATGCTTAAAATGTTACACATTTCTTTCCAAAGTGTTCTCCAATGTTCCTAAACATCATATATATGTTCTTTCACCAAAATATTGGTACAACATTATTCAAATTACACAAATCTTGCATTTCAAGTAGTCAAACTTGGTCAAAATGTGTTCCTATCAACACACCTTCACTCTAATTCATCTCATTATTGATTCTTATTTATCTAATCACATTTATCATCACTTTCTCATCCATGTCAACTTTTCAAAATGGGATTTCTTTCAATTTTATTCCCGAGGATGATGATCATACCTAAATGCAATCAGTTTTTCACATCTAAGCATTTAGTGATTCCAAATCAGAATGCCTATCAAATTGGCATCATAAAATGAATAGGGGTGGGTCAATTTCCTTCAATTAAGTTGGGACTATCAAACTATCACATCATTTTGGTTATCTATGCCTATGGTTTCTTAAACAGTTCAAATCAATCTATCAAGTATTCAACTTCATCGCATCAGATGGATGAATATCTTCTTACCAACCTTCATTCGAGGAAGTTCGCAGTCAATACTATCATTTCTAGTTCAATCAAGTTTGGAACTGATCTCTTCAATTGATATTTGTTCAATCAAGTTCAAAGTCGGTACTACCAATGTTATCTCAATCAAGTTCAAGAGTAGTATTATCTCTAAAATTTTGTTCAATCAAGCTTGGAATTTCAAATCATCAAACTATTCTCTGAAGTCAACATCATATATTCTTTGAATCAGTATGTTGATCGCACATCAATTCAAAGAGGGGAAAATATAACCACCATAAATTGGGTTTCTCTATCCCGAGACCCCTTATTTTTCCCTAACTAGAGATCTTTCTCCCAATTATGCTAATATGATTATTTGATTATTGGCATAATTCTTTAAAATCAATGAAATCTCTTGAATAAAGCATTAACCATTAATAAATCCATCATTAATTTCTAATTGATTAACTTGTCCTATTTAATTAAATCATTCCAATTAAATCTGTCGGCTAAGGTAATTAATAAAGACAAACTAAATAAACACTCCTAAATTACAACTCACCACAAAGGGAAAATTAAATATATGAACCAATGGAATTGGACTCACATGGATCACCTCACATGGATGAAGAAATGATTAATCCTAATCACTCACCAAGAATCAATCTCAACAACTCATTTCACCTCATTTTCTTTAAATGGAGTGACTTTTGAGCTCAAATGATCCCACAACTTCAAATTTTTGAATTAGACTTATGTTGATAAATTGAATCTAGATGTCTAGTAAATGATTTGATTTTCATAATTAATTCTATTACATTAAGCTTAATTTTAACACTTTAGATTCATTCTAATGGCGTTTATTTTGAATCTTCTAATTTAGCATTGAATTGTCACTGATCTAATGCATATTCTGGGAGCACTATCATAGATAGATCAAACTCTTTATAAATAGGAAGAAATATGTCAATTTCCTTTGGTTTATTATCATTTTGAATTGATTTTTTATTTTTCTAACCATTCATCTAATGACATATTGAAGTGTTGTGTTGTGGTCTTTGCAGGTACAATATTCACACACACAATATCTACAAGAATGAAGAGGTTCTAAAGAATTACTTAAATAAACATGCTTAGTATATTTCAATAACATATCTTTGGGGAGAGGACCAAGTACTTTTTGATGTGTAATTCTTATGGGTACGGAATCTATCCTCATTGAAAAAAGACAACCTATGAGAGGTACTAATGTCAATCATTTCATTTTCATCTTTAGGACTATCATTTTCTACAAAGACTCTTATGAAAGAGAAACATTATCTAAATTTCATTAAGAACATTATTATAAAGATGGATGCAATATGGATAAGAGAATTGAGAAATTATTTCCAAGAAGGAAAAATGATTGAAAACCTAATAATTCCATATGTATTAGTAGGATGAAGGAATGCAAGTAACATAAAATGAAAAAAAAAATCATTATCTAACACACGATTTTTATTATGTAACTAAGAAGTACTATAATCAAATGTAAAATATAAAACCAATAAAATTTAAACAATTCAATTATGAATAAGAAAGATGCCCAAATCAAATCTAGGAACAAAAATAAGAAGTGTGTAAGGAGTTAGCCTCACCAAATATGATGAAAGAAATAAGGGCCACTAGGATGCATGGGAAAAGTATAAGACTGAGATATATCTTCTCTCTTATAGTGGAAGTAAGATAATAAACAAGGCTCAAGCCCTAGGAGGATGCATAAAATGATTGTGGATTGAAAACTAATTTTGAAACCAAATTTGAGAACCAAAGACTATAATTGACCAACAAAGCATTTTTTGGCCAAAATAGGAGGACAATGGTGATTTACTTGACCTTGTCCTAACCAATGGATACTTGTACGCCTTTTTCCTAACACTTTTCAATGAAATCAGTTTCAAACTATATCCCTTCTCCTTATATATTTTTATCTCTTCTTGCATGCATGTAACTTGTTCCTTCACCTAGAAAAGGAGGGGCAAATTTGTGTAGAAAGGGGTTTTCCTAGGTCAATCCTAGGTTTTCAAATAAACCATGAAAATGAAATGAAATATGCTTGAAAGGAAAGTGTGTTTCTATATAGTAGAGTCTATACTTGATAAAGAAAACATTTCATACCTTGATAATGCAATTCTCTTTGAATATGATCAGAAGTGTTGATGCAATAGCATGACTCGACAATTACCTAAAAGGAAATCATCAAATACATATTTGCATGAAGGTTATTAAAGCTTTCCAAAATTAATATGGTGCGATGAAATCCCTTGAATGATTCAAATACTTGAATTATTTATCACTTGATCACCTTGAATTACATTTTGTGCTTATTGAATGCTTACCAAAAGGAGGGAGGTAGACTTGTTTATATACCTCTCCTAACCATTAGGGTGCAAAACATGAACAATGTTGATGAGTATCAAGGAATTTTTGGAAAATGGGATATGTTGTAATTAATTTCAACATTTCTAATATGATGTTTTTTTATGTCTACTATGTTGTTGGGATGTCTAGTGTGAAGATCGGATAGTTTTGATACCTGCTATAAAATTTGGTTGAAAAATATACAATTTTACTAGTAACATGGAATGTTTAGATGAATGGAGGAAGAAGGTTACTAAAGATGATGAGTCACACAAATAGTGAGATGATGTTGAGGTTTTATACATGCTTCATGTCAATTTTGAAATTGTGACATTATAATTTGATCAAGTTATGGTGGTACAAATTAAGACTAGTTATTTTGCTAATTGTCATTATTATAGAGTTATAGAATTGCAGAGATTTATTTCATACATGTGTCATAGATGATAAATTTGGTTGTGAACATGCGCATATGTTAAGGACGTATAATTTTTTCTACCATTCAAAGAGTTTGTGATTCTGATGATCCGTAAGGAATATACAAGTATTTTAGTGGAGGATGACTGTGTTCTTGAAAGGTTACCATAATATGTTGGAAGATCTGAATGGCGCAATGGATTTGTTTGTTTGTTTGAGCTTAATTATGTGTCAGGATGATCTAGGATTATCTACCTAATGAGTTGGCAGTTATTGAACATGGTTACCAAGTTCAATGAATCTAAGTTATGTTTTTGTGATCTTAGCCAACATGTTAAGAAAACATTATCAAACACTTTATAGGAGATTGGTAAAACATTTTAGGGTTATGATAATGATCTCAAGATGTTATTGATGGGTCTAAGGGATGTTTGGAAAATGCACATAGATATTGATGGTTTATTTTGGTGTTGAGAGAAGGATAATTATGGATTAGGTTTTTCCAACCTAGTTCTTTATAAATAGGGTAATTTAAGGCTTGATTGATGTTTCGTGTGTATGCACCAATTTTTTTGAGATCACAAAAACAAATGTATATTAGTGAATAGTTTGTATAGATCTAATGAAGGATAAATTCCTTGTTTGAGGTGTGGCAGAAAGAATTTACAGCAAGGGATATAACTATATTGAAAAGGAAGTGACTGAGGCATAGTGAGATGGTACTATACAGTTCATAAATTATCATATTGGTATATGAGAAGTGTTTGTAAGATAGTGATACTTCTTAATTATAATTGTAAGTTAGTGTGACTTCCTTAGGGTGGGTACCAAGTGAAAAATGAGTAATAAACTCTAGGAAGTATGTCTCAATGCAAGTGCATTCCACATATTGTAATATGATATACTTATAAAAAGGTATCAGTATTATAGTGGGTATTAGTCCCACTATGTTTTTCACCCAAGTTTGGGTTTCCACAATAAAAATATTTGTTTTATGTGGTGTTGATTTTTCTGATTTTTTTACATGCATTGCATTTTGCAAATCAATAATAAAAAATCATGTGATTAAGGGTTTTATTCTTGAAGAGTTTAAGTATTTTAAAGTTTAAGTATTTTGGTATCAATTGATTCACCCCCTCCTCTTAGTTTCTTTCTGCCTATTTCCAACAACTGGTATCAGATCTAGTCCCTTGAAGGAAGCCTAACAAGTTGAGGGAGAAACAAAGATTGATGTATATAAGAAAGATAGTGCAAGATTTTATGTGACCAACTATGCACTCTAGAAGAATTGAATGATTTTACATCTCAAATGTATTTATTAATACTATTGGATGATTACAAAGAACTCATATATCCATCCTCAAAATCCTACAAATCTTGATGAGATCATTGATTCCAAATTGAACATTAAGTCAAAAGAAGATTTTCTAAGTCCACTAACTAATGCAGAGATGACTATTGTCATGGAAATAGAGACAACAAATCAGATATGGGAGAAGTTGGATATTCTTTATGAAGGAGATACATCATTGAAGATGGAAAAGTTGTAGATCTTGAAAACAAATTATGAGTCTATGAAGATGAGTTAAGATGATAATATATCATGTTACAGATTGAAGGTAAATGAGATAGTATGCGATATTAGATGTGTTGGAGGAAGAATTTATTAGGATGAGATTGTTTCAAAATTTTTAGGATATTTAACTCCTTCCTATGACAACAAGGTTGAATCTATTGAAGAAATAAGAAAAGTGACTAATGTTACAAGAGAAACACTAGTTGGTAATAACGCAGCCTTTGAGTTGAGTTCTATAAGTGGCACACTAACCAAGAATGAGACAAATTTCAAAGCCACTCTAACTGGAAGGAACATGAAGAGATTAGATCCAGATGAGAGACCTATAAGGAAATTATCAAGATGGGAACAAGAGTTGAAGGACATAGAAGATGAAGATAGAGAGCTTGAAGAATCAGAAGCTAAGTTTGCAAAATGGTTTTCTTAGATAGAAAGATCTCCTGTTGGAAGTAAGTACAAAGGAAATTTGCCTTTAAAATGTTTTTCATATGGTAAGGTAGTATATTATATATCTAGGTGTCCTACTACAGTTTCTAAGTACAAGTATGAGTCTAAGCCTAGGGAAAGAAGATGTTACTATGCCCTAGATGATGAAGGAACTATTGATGATGAATCTAATGAAGTTGATAAGGATGATGATGAATTTTATTTCATTACTATCAATGAAGAAGGTAATAAGTCCAGTAATCTTAAGCATTCTAGTTCTCTTATCAATACTAAAGAAGAAAACTTTCTAGATCTGAAGATTTTGTGCCTTCTATTACCACTAATGATGTTTTTGAAGATAAATATTTAGTCACTCAAGTTTTTAAAGAAAGTGGGTGATTGATAGTGGATACTCTCATCATATGACCAGTGACATGAGAAAATTCATAAGCTATGATAAGTATTATGGTGGCGAAGTGAAATGGGGTGACAACTCTAGTGGTAAGATAAAAGGTAGAGGTTGTATTACTTTGGATGGAAAAAAAATAATACTAATTATGTATTGTATGTAGAAGGTTTCAAATTTAATCTTCTCAGTGCTAGTCAACTAATGGACAAAGGCTATGGCTTGTATTTCAGAAATGACATGTGCAAGATCTTAAATAATTATAGAAGAGAGAATGCTACTATATCCAATACAAGAGGTAACATATTTCTTTTGAATAGTGGTCAGAAGATTTGTTTGATTGCTCAGATAGATGAAAGTTGGTTATGGAATATGAGGTTCTGTCATGTGAACTTTGACAATGTTATTTCTAACATTTCTACTTTTATTGTTAGATATTTCCCTAAGATGAAGAAGCCTTCTAACAAATTTTGCAAGGAAAGCTAATTGGGTAAGTAAACAAGAGATACTTTTCACTCTAAGAAAGAAAATTTAAATGGATTTCTTGATCTTGTTTATACTGATCTTAGTGGCCTTACAAAGATTAAAATCTTGCAAGGAGACAAATATTTTATCCTACTGACTGATGATTATTCAAAGATGGTATGGGTGACCTTCTTGAAGGATAAGTTAGAATCTTTTGGTAAGTTTAAGGCCTTCAATTAAATTGTGGAGAATGAAATTGGTCTAAAATTTAAGAGGCTAATATCAGATAGAAGTAGAGAGTTTACATAAAATGAGTTTAATCCTTTCTGTGATATGCATGGAATTAAGACACAATTTTCTTCTCTTAGTACTCTAGAATAGAATGTTGTAGTAGAGCAAATGAACATCTCAATTCTAGAGACTACTAGGACCATGATATTGGAGAAGAATGTTTTATGGGTGTTTTAGAGAGAAGTTGTGATCACTACAATATACACTCTTAACAAAGTGCGTATTAGAGATGGAACTAGTAAGAAACCTTATAAACTCTATTTTGGTCATTCTCCAACCATTAAGTAATTCAAAATTTTTGGAAGTAAATATTACATAAAGAGAGATGAATATATAGTAAATTTTGATTCTAGAAGTGATGAAGGTATATTCCTTGTATATTCTAACAAAAGAAGAGCATATTAATGTTATATCAAAAGGTTGAAGAAGTTAATAGAGAGAACAAATGTTAAGGTGGAAGAAAGTCTTGATATTTTGACTAGATCTGATATGTCTGATGTTGGGAAGAAGATCAACAAAGATAATTAGAGAAAAGATCAACTGATTCAAACCCAAGATCTTAGTGTACCAACGACTATAAGTGATGAAGATACTAGAGATAAAGAAGAATAAAGGCCTATGATAAAATAGATGGCACCAAGGTGTAAAATATTGAATCACAATGAAGGAAATGTCATTGGTGATAAGAAAAAAGGAATTCAGACAAGAAGTAAGACAACAGAAGATCACATTTTCCTAATATCAAAATTTGAACAAGTTGGTGATGAATTGTCAAGGTTTGTCAAGGAAGAGATTGTAACCACAAAGAACTATTTGGAGAATCTCATGCTTAGAGAAGCTAAAATTGAGGTACTACTTGAAATAGAAAATAATGGTGTCAAATATGTGAAAGGAGAATCCTCCAAGTTTGTTCAAGACAAGATTAAATCCAAAGAACAAAAAAACAAGGCAAAGAAGAAGAATAAAGCTAAAGAACATAAGGACAAAGCCAATATAAAGGATAAGGGTAAGAAGAAGATGAAAAAGGAAAACAAGAAGAAGAAGTGTCAAAATAAGTACAAGGGAGACAAAAACAACAACAACAACAACAACAAAAACAAAAAAAACAACAAAAAGAGTATGGAAAGATGGCTTAAACCTCAAAACTTTTGAGGTATTTGTTTTGATTGTGGAAAGTGTGGACATTGAGCCTCAAAATACAGAAGCAAGAATCATTTTCCTAGAGGTAAGATAAATGATCATGCCTCATATAGACTCAATGGCATGAGAAGGATAAATGACACTATCATAAGACAAAGAGGTAGATATTCATGTTCTATTATGACGATGGTGATAGGAAGAAGATTATTATTATTATATGTCTCAAATGTAATATATCTACAAAAAAAATTGAACAGTGCAGAGACACACCAGTAGATGAGATTGACCTAGTGGAGATGAATAAGGATATGCAAGAAAATTATAGGGACATACAGAAAGAGAACAAAGGAAAGGAGAATGAGAAGAAAGTTGGAAGGAGAATGAAGTGCAGAAGTAGGATCAAGAGAAATAAATGAAAGGACATTGTCAACAAATATCCTATTATTGTAGGGAAGATAGGGGTGATTACTCCTCCTAATCAAAACTTTGATTCAGAGCATCTCATCAGTCCAGTATGCTTCAAAGAGGAATATTACAACTCGATCTATGTGTGGAGGCTACTAATCAGGGGGGTAAGCATGGTAAAGAAAAAAATTATCTAAAGTTGAGTGTTTATAGAGAGATACAAGAAATTGCAGAAATTAGTGAGAGAAGTCTTTGGTGTTTGATCAATAGTTGGATATGTTTAGTGGCTCAGAGATCTATGTGAAATAAGGAAAGATAAGCTTGACAAATAACAAAAGAAGAGAAGAAAAATGAATCATATATTGATATGAAAAAGAAAATTGTATAAGTGCGTATGATACACCTTTTTCATTGATTTCAAATAGGGAGAGAAGAATATGTGAAAAATGATAAAGATCGGATCAGAGTTTGTAGATCAAAAGAGAGGATTTGAAGAGTTTGCAGAAAAAAGGATCGGAAGATTTTGTGGAAGAGAGGTTGAGAAGAGTTTGTAGAAGATTTTGTAGAAGAAAGGATCATAAGAGTTTACAGAGGAGGAGATTAGAAGAGGAGATAAGGAAGAGCATATCAGATGAGAGAAGCAATTTCATATAGACTTGAACATAATAAAAAAAGTCAAGAGGAGTGGTATACATCAAAGGGGGAAAATTGTTAGAGAGAAGAACACGTAATTAAATTGAAACCAAGGAGAGCATGTTTACAGGATGACTAGAGACAAAGTAGAGGTGATGATGTAGATAAAAGTTAGAGAGACTCTGAAAGGTAATGATGTATTTGGATACTATTGGTATTACTATTGGTTTCTGATTGCATTACTATGTTTTATTATTTTTCCCATCACATGTTACCATCAATACCAAAGGGGGAGATTGATGGAAATTAGAATGTGTTTTCATTGATGTCAATATGTCTAGTGTCATGGTTTTGAGGTCTACTATGTTTTTTGGATGTCTAGTGTGAAGATCAGATGGTTTTGATATCTATTATGAAGTTTTGTTGAAAGATATGCAATTTTTCTAGTAGCACACAATGTTTAGATGAATGGAGGTAGAAGGTTACTGAAGATAATGATTTTCACACCTCACGGGATGATGTAGATTTTATATACATACTTTGTGTCATTTTTGAGTTGTCAAATGATGATTTGATCAAGTTATGGTGTCACTGATGAAGACTGGTTATTTTGTTGATTGCTAGTGTTACAAAGTTGTAGATATTTATTCTGTGCACATGTTGTAGATGAGAAATTTGCTTGCACAATTGGGAATGTGTTAATGACATAAAAATGTGTCTACCATTCAAATGGTTTGTGATGTTGATGATCCATAAGGCAGTTACATGTAGTTTAGTAGAGGATGATAGTGTTCTTGAAAGTTTATCATAAGATGTTGGTAGATCTGATGGGTGCAATGGATTTGTTTATTTTTTGAGCTTAATGATGCCTTAGGATGATCTAGGATTATGTTCTTGATGAGTTGGTAGTTTACATTGATCAAGGTGACCAAGTTAAATGAATCTAAGTTATGTTTTTGTGATCTTAGTTGACATGTTAAGAAAAGATTATCAAACAATTTATAAGAGATCACAAAAAAAAATTAGGGTTATGATCATAATCTCAAGATTTTATTGATGGATCTAAGGGTTGTTTGGAAAGCACACAAATATCTTGCTGGTTTATTTTGGCACTACGAGAATGATTATTAGGGATTATATTTTTTCGATCTAGTTCTTGATAAATATGGTGAATTAAGATTTGATTGATGTCTCATGTGTATGAGCCAGTATTTTTGATATCGCAAAAGAGAGTGTATGCTAGTGAAGCATTTTTATAGATCTACTAAAGGTTGAATTTACTGTCTGAGGTGTGAAAGAAATAATTTCAGCAAGGGATCTGACTATGTTGAAAAGGAACTAACCAACGCATAGTGAGATGCTACTATATAATTCATAAATTATCAGATTGTTGTCTAAGAAGTGTTTTTAATTTTGTGAAACTTCCTAATTGTAATTTTTACTCAATGTGACTTCCTTAAGGTGGGTTCCCAAGAAAAATTGAGTAGTGAAATATAGGCAGTGTTCCTAAATGCAAGTGCATTCTTCATATTGAAATAAGTTATACTTGTAACAAGGTATCAGTCTTATTGTGGGTATCAATCCCACTGTTATTTTCACCCTAGTTATGGTTTCCATGATAAAAACATTTGTTTTATGTGGTGTTGATGTTGTCTAATTTGTGTTTACATGCATTACATTTTTCAAATCAGTAATAACAACTTATTTGATTAAGGGTTTTATGCTTGAAGGTTTTAAGGGTTTTAAATTTTAAGTATTTTGGTAGAAAGTAATTAACACCCCNCCCCCCCCCCCCCCCCCACTCTTAGTTTGTTGTTGCCTATTTCCTAAAATAATATCATTAAAAAAATAAATGTTGCATGAGTTAATTTTGGGCCAATTTTCAGGGACAGGGGCAACCCAAAGTCACCCTTGTTTGCTTAGAGTAGACCCAAATTTTGACAAGAGGTTCTATTTTGTCAGGGCATGCTAGAAATATATTCAAAATTGATGTGGGAAAAGTGAAAAGATATGTGGGAGGCCACACATGCTAAAATGAGGCCCATATAAGGATGAAATCATATAGAGATACAATTTGTGATGTTATAGGAGTCATGACCAGGTCATAAGCCTTCATTGAGACATATTCATTTTTTTGGTTGAGAAATAGATTACAACCTAGGATTGAATAAAAATAGATAAGATCAAATGAACTATAAATTAAATGAACAACATAATAGTGACACTGAGAGAAAATTGATGTGAAGTTCTCCAAGGTAAAATAGCATCAGATTAATGTTATACACCAAATTTGTACTCTATTAAACTTGTAATTCTAATAATCTGGTATAACATGGGAATCACTTCTAGGTTGTGAGACATTTTCTAATTGAAGTGAAACCTCAGGACTCTAGGAGGGTTCCTCTTGGACAATCACTTATTTTTCTCTAAAACTTGAAAACTAAACTTGGGAGGAAGAGGGATAGAAGGAGAACTGAAAGACTAAAACAAAAACTTAACCTAAAAGGTGATACATCAGAAAAGACATGAATCACAACACAGTGACTAAGCACTGGCCTAAAATCTATGAGTTAAGACAAGCACAAATCCCTAAATAGGCTTGCCAAAAGTGTTTCATAGAGAGGTCTGAGATGAAAAGAGACTATTTAGGGAAAGAAAATATTTCACAAAAAGTAGCTTTTCCAATAAATATACAAGGACTATAACCTGCAAACAAACATTCACTCAAGAAAATAGGCATAGAAATGAGACAAAATGATAGGGGATGAACAAAATCCACAAGATCATCTATATCAATCATCCACAATATGCTCAAAGATGCAGAGATAAAGAGGGCTCAAGAACTCCAAGATTTCTCCAATAATAGCCACTATATTATGCTTCAATAAGAGAAATACAGACAAGAAATCCCAGGGACAAAGAAAATGTCACAAAGAGTCTTTGCATAATCTGAATCTCAATGATTAATTAAAAACACACGAAAACCTTGGGGTAGAGAGAATGCTATATAAATTATTGCATAATCTCAGAAAATCTATCTACAAAAGCTCTTAAAATTACTTATATACAACCCCCCCTAGAACATAGGCTTGGGAGTCAATCCATCTGATCAGATCAAGATAGAATTAGGGTTATAATAGATTTCTCTTAAACAATATAAAAACCCTAGAAACTATCAAGTCTATCCATTAATACACTTGGAAAATATCTCAGATGATCAGATATGCCTCAAAGATATCTCATATTACCATAAATTTGAGCAGATAGATCACCTCGATCCATCTGCCTTCTCTACAATTTGGAACATGTCGCCACCACCACTAAACCCTGAGATATGATTTAAATATTTTACTTTTTTATATAATGATCACATGTGGTGCAGATAGTCATATCAATAGCTGAGGTTTGAATCTTTGTCAACTTTAAAATAGAACTGTCGATCTCCTTTAAGTTACTCGCAGGTATCAGGATTCAATCTGGACATGCAACATGCAAGCATGATGCCTTGAACATTAGATCTCGATCATCTTGGATTTATGTCATAGTGCCCACCATCGTATCTATCTTGAATTACCTTATATTTATCTTGTCTTTAAGCTTTGATTTGATCTGTACATGTGGCATGAAGTCGCAATGGCTTATTAAATAAAAACCTTCATCTTGGACATCAAGGGAAAGCAATGACTGCATGATACATTGAACTTGATCATAGTTTAAATTTCCTCAGACCTCGCAGAAAGGTGATCACACTGGAACATGGAACAATAGCACAATGGCTTTAAGAATCTTTAGGTTTGATCTGGTGATAAATTCTTTGTGATGACCATCTTATCTGATTCTTCCCTACAAGTTGACATCACATTCCATTAAGAGCCTGGCCTATCGTGGACACACATCAACAGAGTGTGATGCCTCAATGAATCTTCAAGCTTGATCTCAGAGATTAAGGCATCACAATGACCATTGATCTAATTCATTCATCTAAACCAGCCTTAACTTATCATTAACCCCAGACACTGAATCCCTTTATATCTCCAATTCACTGAATCTTTATTTTAACTCTAATTTTATCTAGAGATCAAGAGAAAACCATAAGATTTTATTTGCATCAATGACCTATGCTGAATCTTGAGATCTTTCATGACCTAACCTTTTCATTATGAGATCAGGAGATAATGAAAAAGTGACAAGACTTGACCACCTTACCAAATCCCTGAATGTTAGTGACTAACCATCAAGTATTAGGAGATTAGGAGATAAGAGACAAGGCAATAAAGCACATGACAAAAAAGAACTTAAGTGGCACAAAAAGTAACAAAGATTTAGAATGGACCACCATAGACCTAGGGTTTAGGAGACTTCCCTAGGGTTTTATGGTTTTCAAGAGATGAATAAGGGCTAAAAAAGACCTAGAAATATGCAGAGACCAAGACAAAGACCAAGAATTTGAGAAAAAACATACAAGTTGGGCTCTACCCTTGTGCGAGCCTCATTTACTCCACTTGTAGCCATAATTTGGACATAATGGGAAATTTGGGTAATATTTTTGTTGATTTCTATTGGATGTCACTATGTTAGACATATAAAACTAGTGGCCTTATGACATTCCATTGGGCAATGAGTGCATTAAGCCAAAAACATAAATCTGGGAAGTAGGAGGATTGAAACTAGGAGGAGGAAACAACAAACCAAAATAGGAAAAAAGCTATATATAAGTAGAAAAAATAAACTATGCACAAGAACTATGAGGAAAGAAGGAAAACTAAAACCTAAAAGAAAAATAGAAAGTAGAAAAACTTAATTATAGGATAGGAAAAACCTCAAAACAAGGTTTGAGGTAAAATCCATTGACAAAAATTGGCAAGATTTCTCCTTCAAGAGTTGATAGTTGAAAAGAATTATGCTCTTTTCATTATATGATCACAAATTGGCCTCCCCAAAATGAATCAAAATTTGTATGCCTTCCAGGCCTAGATCTGAATTCATCCCACTTGAGAACTATATCCCTAATATTGAAATTCCTTGATCTAGGTATCTTTTCAAATCTTTTCTTGGTTTGCATCTATTGGAACTCCATATTTTGCCTAGATTTGCATCTATTCTCTTCCAACTCCATGAGCTAAGCATAGTGTACCTATAATGGGTCTCCTTCTTCAAAGAGGACAAGCTGGGTAGCAAGGTCTAGAGATGGTAACTCAATTGAGATGGACAACTTAGCCTCTTTACCATAGACTAACATATATAGAGAGTTCCCAATGATATTTTTTAGAGTGATCATGTCTAACCATAGGGAGAACTTTAATTTGGAATGCCAATCTCTTTGATTCTCTTGCAAAGTCTTTTTTAATTATCCTGATCAGATTCTTATTAGTGGATTCTGCTAAACAATTACCTTGGGGTAATAATTGGAACTATTGTTAATGTAAATACCATGCCTACTTTCCCATTCAATGACTCTCAAACCTATGAAGGAGAGAGCATTATCAGATATTATTGAATCAGAAATGACAAAACAATGTATGACATCCTCATAAAGTTCAAGATAATAGTCTCATTAGCTTCCTTTAATGCAAGGACTT
The DNA here is from genome assembly GCA_018584345.1 of Thuja plicata. Classification (NCBI taxonomy): domain Eukaryota; kingdom Viridiplantae; phylum Streptophyta; class Pinopsida; order Cupressales; family Cupressaceae; genus Thuja; species Thuja plicata. The sequence continues at coordinate 53,587 of MU226500.1, read as the reverse complement.
TAGTCCAACAAGTGAAATAATCAGTTACAGTGTTTATCCATTTGTGGCATGTACTAGATGGGGGGTTAATTAGACCTATGAAGTCAATGCCTCATTTCACAAAAGTTTTATCTGTGCTGATTGGTTTTAGGGGAAGAGCTAAAAGCCTCTCCTTTCCTGCAAACATAGCACATTTCATGAATTTCCTAACATGATCATGACTTTCCTTAGAGACGGATGGCTAATATATCCAACCCTCATGATCTAGAAAGTAGTAGTCATAGGAGAAAAATGACCGCTAGAAGGTCCATCATGGAATTTATGTAAGACATCTGCTACTTGCTCTGAATAAATGCATCTAAGTAGAACACCATTGTGACTATTTCTAAAAAAAACCTCATCAATCAGCACAAAAGGAATAGATTGCAATATATAGTACCTTCTTTTTGTTGAATCTAAGTTTATAGGGCACTCACCTGTCTTCAAAAAATGGACCATGTTTGGAAACCAACATGCTTCCTTGTCATGATCCTATGTTGAATGCACAATTAAGGATGCATTAAGTTTTTCTTGATCTTTTGGAGTTTCATCTTCTATAAATTGTTCACAAAGAACCCTTCCTCTGACCTGCTTGGTAACCTCAATATCTATATCATACTCCATAACTCTGGTTATCCAACCAACTCTTTTTTCATTCATGTCTTTACTAAGTAGGAACTCTTTGACACTTTGATGAGTGACCCTTAAATGTAACTTACCGTGGTTAATAAATTCCTAAATTTTTAAGGCTTTTCACAATATCAAGTACATTCTTTTATACAAAAGAGTATATTTTTTCATACTCTTCCAAGCCTTTTCTAAAGAAAGCAATCGACAACTCCAATCCTTCTGAGTTTTCTTGAGTCAACATTGTGGAGATAGCATGAGAGCCTCCATAAGCATAAATAATGAAGTCTTTGTTGAAATTAGGATTTAGCAAGGCATGAGCCTCTACCAGAGCCTCTATAATGGCTTGAAAACTACCTTTTCCTTCTTTACTCCAACAAAAAATTGTATTCTTCTTTAATATGGTTGTTAAAGGCTTCAAAAGATCTACAATGTTAGGCAAGAAACATCTGTGAAAATTAATCCTACCAATGAAGGATTGAAGAATCCTATTGTAAGGTGGCAAGGGAAGCTCTAGAATGGTTGCAATCCTCTTAGGGTCTACTATGATAGCTTTATTGGACACAATATATCCCAATAGCTTCCCTCCATGTAATGAAAATACACACTTCTTAGGATTGAGGGAGATCCAAAACTCCCTACATCTTTCAAATATTTTCCTCAGGTATTTGATATGATCTATAGCATGCTTAGAATAGATTATGATGTCATCAAGGTATACTAGCACAAACTTGTACATGAGGTTCTTGAAATCTATATCCATAGCCTTTTGAAAAGTGGCACCTACATTTGACAAACCAAAAGGCATCTTTTGATAGGCCATGGATCTCCATTTGGTTGTAAATGTAGTCTTGAATTGATCCTCCTTATTGACTAGGATTAGATTGTACCCTGAGTAGCCATCTAGCTATGAAAAGAATTCAGATCCAGAAAATACACTGTAGAATCGGCTCCATGGATGGTAATGTTTGGCGATCTTTCAGGGATTCCCTATTCAGGTCCCTAAAGTCAACACATAACCTTAAATCCCCATTCTTTTTTTCTAATAGGAAAAAGATTAGATACCCAACTAGTATATTTAATTGGATATGTGATACCACTCTCTATTAGCTAAAAGAAATTCCTTATGCATGAGTGGCTCTAGTTTAGGATTGATAGGCCTTTTCTTTTGCTTAACTATTTTAGCATTATTCTCTAGCTCTATGGTATTTTGAGAAAGTGCTAGATCAAACCCTTTGAGATATTCATACTGCCAAGAAAAGACATCATTGAATTCTTCAAACAATTGGATGTAAGCCTATTTTTCTGAATTAGTACTTACCTTTCAAAAATTTAAGCTTGTACCTGGTTCAAGATCTAAATTAGTGTAATGTTCTTGTTGAACTACCAAGCTAGTATTCTTCCTTTTGGACTGGTTATATTTATTTAAGATGGACTCCAAGGTTATGAGGCCCCTAGGTAGCTTATTAGAATTGAGTTGTACCACTTGATCATCATAATTCTAAATCAACCTAGCCTGATTGTGCTCTGAGAAAATATCCTCTTCAAATAGGAATTGCAGAATATGTTCATCATTTTCACACACCTTCCAATTAACATAATTATCATGGATGGAGGGCCTAACAATAACCTTGACATGTTTTTGATCCTTTCTTATTACAATGTTTTTTAGAATATCAAATTGGGATCCAATAGAATTTAACCTATCTGCATTCTGATTTAACTTCCTAGGGATGGCAATGATATTGAAAGCATGGAAATCTTCTATTGCATCACAAACCCTATGCTTTTAGGCCTTTATAGTATCATTTTTGGTATCACTCATCCCTTTCACTTGGATGACAACCAATTCACTATCATCATGTAACTTTAAGGCTTTAATACCTCTCTTTCTAGCCCAATCTAGTCCATTCACCAAACTCTCATATTCAACAGTATTGCTTATGCAAGAAAAACTGAATCTAAAAGATGTATAATATTTCTCACCTTTTGAGAGACTAGAATTGCACCACCACCAGATCCATTTCTACTTCTAGCACCATCAAATAATAATTCCCAAACTTCATTTCTTTGTTCTTCTATTGCTTCACTAGTTTCCTCAAAGAGACTTGGCATTGTGAGAGAATCCTCTTGGAGTATGTAATTCCCCAAACCAGCATCCCAAATAACATTATCCTAAGCCTCTGAAGCCCTTTCTAATCCCCACTCATCTAGATAGATATCTAGAATGTTTTCTATCTAATTATTTGTCTCCTTAATGATAGGAAAATCATTACTATCAAGTGCAAGACAACTTGCATTGAATGCATTAGACACATAAGGTTCTACATGATGTGTTGCTAATAATTTAGATTTTCTAGTGACCTTGGTTCCATATCTAGTATGGAAAAGAATATGAGAACAGTCAGAAGAAAGGTATCCTCCTATCTTAGCTGTGAACTCTCTTGATAGACATAAGGAAAAAAGAGCAGGGAGATCTATGATGTAAATGTCAAGGAGGATAGAGAAATTAGGGCTTGCATGAAGGATCAATCTTTTACCCTTGGCCAGACCTATTGTGTTCACTGATGAACCATCAAGTTGTGTTACCTTCTTTTGGATTGATTCATAATTGAGTCCTAATTGGTCAGCTACCTTCTTGGGCATGACTGAACTAGCAGCCCCACTATCTACCATACAATTATGTACTAGAAAATATCCAATAATTAATGATACATAAAAGAGAGGGGGATTTAAGTTCCTACCTTGAATGGCATCTTCCTTGGTGTTTTTTCTTGTAATTTTCTTCTCTTGATCAATGTTTACCAACACTGGCTTAGCTACATCATTTGTGGGTTGCTGAGGGAATGCCTCTTCACCCATAACCTTCTTCAAGATTTTAGGTTTCCCTAGAATGGCTAAGGATTCCCACATGGACATAGTCACATTTATTTTCTTCATATTGTCCATGATATTGAATGGTACTACTGCATGGAATTTTTTATGTGCTTTCACCATTGTGGGCTCAACCTCCTTGGGATATTGACTCACATTGACCGGCGTGACAGGAGGTCTTTTCAATATGGTAGGAATAGATGGATGTGATGACACTATAGATGTAGTAGCTTTTCCCTTATCATTTGTTTGTTCCATGTCTTGGGCTCTTCTGTTGGACCAAGTGTTGGCTATAATTTAAGACTCACCATTCATACCATTAAAGTCTTCACCCTTCTAATTAGACAATGTAGTCTCATTGGAATATGTATCTTGTTGGGGTATTGACCCACTAGAAGATGCCTCTAGTTGGGTTTTTAAGGCATTTTGTGCCATGAGTACCTGATTCACCAATTCGTTTAAGCATGTAGCCTGATTATGTTGTTGATTGCAAGGAAAGAACCATTCATTCTATGATGCAAGATTGTTTTGACTTGGAACCATATCTCTGACTGGATTTGCAGAGTTGAGAGGTGATGGGTTGTAAGATTGAAATGGTTTTTGATTGAAATTTTGCCTTTGACCTTGATAATTCCCTGATATGGTGTTCTACTTTGCTAATAGGATTTTCCTTGAGCTTGATATTTCTAGTTAGGACCTTGATTTTGTTGTTGGGAAGGTGGCCTAATCCCCTGATACTTCCTTTTAATATTGATCAACTCATTACTAAGCTTCTGCAATAATTTATTTGTTTCTTGTTGATTATTTTGCAATTAGTTATTTGTTTCTCATTGACCACTTCTCATTTGTTGCAGTTCTTTGGAAAAGCCTTCTTTTGATTCCTCACTGCCTGAACTAGATTGAGGTGCTATCACAGTAGGTATAGGAGTGAATTGAGGAATTTGTATGGGCATATTGGGTTGAATATTAGGGAATATAGGCATGGGTGTCCTTGGGCTATCATGCCAGCCTACATTAAACAATTCTCAGCTTTAACAATTATGTCAAAAGCCTGAAGTAATAAAGCACCTCCCATGGACTGGATCATGATAGATATTTCTCTATTCAAACTTTTCAAGAAATATAAAAAAATTATGATCAGTTGAAGGCCTTATAGAAATATGAATATTATTCCATGTCTTAAGAAATCTATTATTAAAATCTATCATCTGTTCTTGGGGAGCTCTTTTTACAATTGTGAACTAATATACTAGGGACAAATGATCTGAGTTATCTTCAAAATATCTATTGAGGGAGTCTCCAAGTATCTCCAATGAACCAGTGGAGGCAACTAATAAAGTTCTAAACCATTCTAGGGCTTTACATTTAAAAGAGGCTGCTAAAAACTTGGTAGCCACATCTTCCTTAGTGATATGATGTATACTACATATGGTAGCCACATATCTGACGTGCTCACAAGATGTTGTTTGGATTTCACCTATGAAATCAGGTAGAATTTTTAGTGCTTCTAAGGGTACATCATGATGTTGATAAAAATTCAATGGGCTCCCTTGATTGAAGGGTAAAAATGCAAACCATCTTTCCATTATAGGGACTATGATTTTCTGAATAGCAACTATGTGGGTTGTATTTGAACCAAGGAGTGAAATTGAATCCTCTAGTAACTATTTTCTTAAAGACCTTCCTCTTCTTCTTGATTGGAAAAATAAGGGTCTCTCCTCTAAAATAGGGGGTGTAGGCTGTACTCTCCTTATAGGAGATGTCCTTTGAGATGATCTCCCTTTTCTTATGGTTGGAGGCAGTTGCAAAAACTCAGAAGGCTTTGAACTCCTTGTTTCTATCCTTCTCATAAACTTTAATAGGACTAGATCTTCTTGTTCTTAACACTAATGGATTCACCAGATATGCCTTAAAGAGAACCACTTTAGGTCAGTACTATGCAATCAGTACATTAGAGATAACATAGTTTTGAAAGATAAACTTCTTTTAGTAGTCCCACCGGGCGTGCCATAACTGTTATACACCAAATTTACACCTTATTAAACGTGTAAGTCTAATGATCTGGTATAAAATGGGAATCACTTCCAGGTTGTGAGACCTTTTCTAATTGAAGTCAAACCCAAGGATTTTAGGCCGATTCCTCTTGGATAATCACCTATTTTGCTCTAAAACTTGAAAAGTAAACTTGGGAGAAAAAGGGATATAAGGAGAACTGAAAGAATGAAAGCAAAACTTAACCTAAAAGGTGATACACTGGGAAAGACATGAATCAAAACATAGTGACTAAGCACTAGCATGAAATCTCTGAGTCAGGAAAAGCACAACTCCCTGAATAGGATTGCAAAAAGTGTTTCATAGAGAGGTATAAGATTAAAAAGAGACTATTTAGGGAAAGAAAATATTTCACAAAAAATAGATTTTCCAATAAATAGACATGGACTATAACCTACAAACAAAAATTCAATCCATAAAATAAGCATAGAAATGTGACAAAATGAGAGGGGATGAACAAAATCCACAAGATCACCCATACCAATTATCCACAATAGTGCACAAAGATGTAGAAAGAAAGAGGGCTCAAGAAATCCAAGATTTCTCCAATATTAGCGACTATATTATGCTTCAATAAGAGAAATACAGACAAGAAAACCCAGGGATAGAGAAAATGTCATAAAGAGTATTTGCATAATTTGAATCTCAATGAGAAATTACAAACACATGAAAATATGGGGGCAGAGAGAATGCCATAGAAAGGCTTGCATAAGCTTGTAAAAACTATCTACAAAGCTCTGAAAAATACTTATATACAACCTTCCCTAGCACACAGGCTCGAGAGTTAATCCAACCAATTAGATTAGGGCACAATTAGGGTTACAATAGATTTCTCTTCAAAAACTATAGAAACCATAAAAATAGTAAATTCTATCCATTAATGCATTTGGAAAATATCTTAGACAATAAGATATGCCTCGATGATATCTCATATTTCCATAAATTTGAGCAGACACATCAGCTCAGTCCATCTACCTTCTCTGCTATTTGGAACACATCGCCACTGCCATGAAACCTTGACATAAGATTTAAATATTTGAATTTTTATTTATAACGGTCACAGGTGGCATAGAAATTCATATCAATGGCTCATATTTGAATCTTTATCAACTTAAAAATAGAACTATTGATCTTATTTAACTTACCCATGAGCATCAGGATCTGATCTGGACATGTAGCATACAGGGGTGATGCCTTGAGCATTAGATCTCAAGTGTCCTTGCTTTAACTCATAGGACCTGTCATCGAATCTATCTTGACTTACCTTTTATTTCTCGTCTTTAAGATTTGATCTGATCTGGACACATGGCACGAGGTTACAATTGCTTCATGAATAAAAACCTTCATCTTGGCTATTGAGGGAAAGTGCTGACTGAACAATACATTGAGCTTGATCATAGTTTAACTTTTGTCAGACCTAGAATAAAGGTGACCACACTACCATGTGGCACAACCATGCAATGTCTTGAAGAATCTTTAGGTTTGACCTGGTGATAAAGGCTTTGCGATGACTGTCTGATCTAATTCTTCCTTGCAAGCTGACATCACATTCCACTAAGATCATGACCTGTTGTAGACACTCATCAGCAAAGTGTGATGCCTCAATGAATCTTCAAGCTTGATCTCAATGATTAAGGCATCGTAATGACCGTTGATCTGATTCCTTCATCTGACCCAGGCTTAACTCATCATTAACCCCAGCTACTGAATACCTTTGTATCTCCAAGTTGTTGAATCTTTTCTTTAACTCTAAGTTTATCCAGAGATCAAGCAACAACCACAGGATCTAATTTTCATCAACATCATACGCTAAATCTCAAGATCTTTCATGACTTAACCTTTTCATTAAGAGATCAGAAGATAACTAAAAAGTGCCAAGACTTGACTGCATCACCAGATTTCTAAATTTTAGTGACTAACCATCAGGTATAAGGAGATTAGGAGATAAGAGACAAGGCAATAAAGCACATGACAAAAAAATAACTTAAGTGGCACTAAAAGTAACAAATATTTAGAATGCGCCACCATAGAGCTAGGGTTTAAGAGACTTCCATAGGGTTTTAGGGTTTTCAAGAAAGGAATAAGGACTAAACCATACCTAGAAATATGTAGAGAGAAAGACAAAGATCAAGAATTTGATAGAAACCATACAAGTTGGGATCTACCATTGTGGGAGCCTCATTTACTCCACTTGTAGCCAAATTTGGACAAAATGGGAAATTTGGGTAACAATTACTATCTTCAACTATATGAAAATACAAGCAAGGTAATAACTTTTTATAGACGTGTTACAAGGAAGAGGATTAAAAATTAATCAATAGGGAGAGGCCACTAAGTGGATTAAAGATACAAAGATAATCTTCCCATAGAAAATGCCACCTCTCTTGTAGGATGTCGACACTTGAAATTCCCCACCCACTAATTAAAATCACTTTATTTCACCTAAGAAATATTAATAAAAGTGAAGGAAAAACCTGGGAAAGGGGAAACTAATAAAGCCAACTAGGAAAATAAAAAACCTACACTAAAACCCCTTGTTAAGAATTTCTTATATGGGTAAGAACATGTGTATTAACACATGAATCTTGACGATGTACCCATGTACAAAAAATCCCCCCCGGCAAGAATAGAGAGAGAAAGAAACAACAAAGAAGGCCACCCAAAAGTGGACACATGCCACACCACAAAAAAGGCTCTCAAATGAATGAACTTTCTCTCAGTGAAGGGTATGGTGAATATTTGTAGAATCTGAAGTAGGCTTATGATCCTAAGAGTCACCAATCCAATCTAAATTTGTATGTCTTAAAAATTCAACATCAACACCCACTACATAGTGAATCCCGTAAATCTTTGTTCCTTGTATATAGTGAATAATGCACTTACCTTGTTTCCAATGAAACTCATAGGGATCCTTCATAAACAGAGAAACCATGCCCACAACATATGAAATATCAAGTGTCAAATATATGAGGCTTCCAACCAATTGGAAATATAGGGTATCATCCACCAAAGGTGAAGAGAGGGAAGCCTCATGTTTGACCCCTAATAGAAATAGAGTTGGTGCATGCTTAAAACTAGTCATGTGAAATATAGAGAGCATAATAAGAGTGTACTTAGGCTATCCAGTGAAGATACCAGAAGGTGATAGAATGATCTCAATCCCTAAGAAGTAATGGAGTAGGCCAAATTCAGACATAAATAAATGATCATGAAGGTTAGTTTTGAGTTCCTTCATGTGAGATGAGTGAGTCCTTGTGATCAAAAAGTCATCAATATAGAGAGCAAGGAAAGTGAGAGTATCATCTTGCTAAAAAATGTATATTTTTAGATCATAATAGAACCAAGAGAACCCAATAGATAGAAGGAAGGAGTCCATTTTGGCATACCAAACTTGATGAAATTGTTTAAGGCTATAGAGATACTTTTGAAGATGACAAAAAATAAAATATCTTGGATGAGTCCCTATAGATTCTCCTCTCAACCTGTGAACTTGTTCTTCTCTCATTGGAAGGATCACCAACCTAATGAACTATTGACTCCAATGTTTGATGATCCCAAAGAGGCCCAATAGCTAGAGAATGAAAAAAATATAGAGGAGGATCAACACCCTTTGAATAATTACTAAGAGAGGAGAAAGATGGGTCCTCATCATCATCATTTGAAGTCGAGGTAGAAAACTCATTAGAAGGATCAAGATGATTAAAATCCTTAGAAGAACTATCATCATACACAATAAATATCTCTATAAGAATGAAATATGGAGAAATAATATCCTCCTCAAAATGCACACTCCTCTCAATGAAAAAATCATGCATGGTAAGATTGAGAATCTTGTACTCTTTGACAAAATCTAGGTACCCAACAAATATATAAGGATTTCTCTGTGTGTCCATAGTCTTTCTTTTTCTACTAGAATGTAAGCCAATGAAAGAGACTCAACCACCCAAAAGTGTTTGACTATGGCTTTCCAATCAGTCCAAGATAAAAAAAGGATTTTCCCCATTTAGAGATTGATGAGGAACCTAATTATGGATGTAACATGCGCAATTGATAGCATCTACCTAATACTAAGGTTTTAATGATATGGATTAAATCATATAATTAGTCATTTCCTTCACGGACCTACTCTTACATTATGTAAATTTATTTTTCTATGAAGTGTAGAGAACTATGCATTGAAGATCAATGCCTTCCAAGATACAAAACTTCTCAAACCTCTAGCTGACATATTCCTCTAATAAACAAACTCTAGATGTAGGAGTGAATCAACATTACAAAAACACAAAAAAATAACTTCAGTAATCAATACATGAAACCATATGCAAGTGAAGAACAAAATCAGAAACATAACAATACAAAGATTTATATGTGGAAATCCCAAATTAGGAAAAAACATGGTGAGCATTTTCCCATGAAGATAATTCACTAAAGTGTATAATATAATTACAAAAGATTAGAAGCTCACTTCTTCAGAATATCCACAAGAGGGTCATTGCCAATACAATAATGAATATAAATAAGAAGGCTCATTTCCTTACAGTACAAATAGGAGCTCACTTCTCCAGACTTGCATACTTAAGTACCCAATATCCAATGTCTTAAAGTACTTACTCCTCTTCAAAGTAGATAAAGATAGACTCTCTAATGAGGAGCTCCTCTCCTTGAGCCTCTTAGCTCCCTTCAAGACCTTCACTGGGTCTCTCTTAGGGTCTTATTCTCTACCCTAACTAGAGGATTCTTTCCTAATCCTCTAACTCCCTAGAAACTTCTCACCAATTTAAAGCTCAACTTCTTTCACTCTTCCTTAGGTTTCTTGCAACCTTGGCTTCACAAGCCTTCAACCACTCCCATGGTGTCAACTACCTAAGGTGAAGTTTCCAACACTCCTTAGGTCTATTACAACTCCTATGGATCCATTTTAGTGAATCCTTCATCCATTTTTCAATCAAGTTCAAAATCTAGTCTTCTAGGCCTTGTAGCCTTTTTAGGCCTATTAACCCTCCTAATCACTGAAAATGTGATTTTCCTCCTAGAATTCCTTAAAAACCCTAGAAAAAAAGTACATATTATTTGTGGGTTTTTCTTACCCTTCAAGATTTTATAGGTCTCAAATCTCAGTAGAGTTTGTACAATGGATTTCTACCAAACCCTTAAAAATAAGGGTTTCAAAGGCATGTAGACTGGTTTGGTAACTTGGTCTTCTTTATCCAATAAAATGGTATCCTCTGAACCTCTACTTCCATAGGAAGTTCTGTACCACATGCCTCTCCACTCCTCTAATCTTTATTGGCTCATACCAATCACTCTGCAAACTCCATTGCCATTGTCTTGTTCAGATACCCTAACCATAATGCTCACCACTCGCCTAGGGCTTGAATATTCTTTAACTTACCTTGCACACACACACTCCAAAAGCCATATCTATACATTATATACAAGGTCCAAATTTATTCCAAGTGATCATGGAGTTTGAGCCACGGGAACTCCAAAGAAACCCATTATTTAAATAATTGGACCAAAACTGGCCAGTGAACTTGCAAAACACAATTAATTTAACAAAACCTAACCAAAACTTACAATATAAGAAATTAACTCCACACAAAGCTTGGAAAATACATTGGAAAAACTATCCAATCATTCATTCAGTCCATTCAATCCAATAAAGTGATGGATGATGGCTTTGTCACCAATTACACTACAAAATTGATCCTTCCTTGTGATCAGTCTGTACAAAATGAAATCTAATTGTCAGATTAGGGTTGGATTCAACTTATATACTCCTATCCCATCTATTTGGAACATTTTTTCAGGTTTTGGGCACCTCAATGGCCGATTCCTGAAATCTAGGAAATGTTGTCATGACAACTTTAAAAGTTGTCATGACAACTTTGACAGCTTTTGTCAAAATTGTAAATTTTACATTTTGAGTGTCCTAATTGGTTCCCAAATTTACCAATTGACCTCAAATGGCTAGAAATCAACTAAACATTATAACTCTTCCAAATTTGGGAATTTGGTCAACTCTTTGACTTTTGAGTTGACTTCTAGGCCTTAGACTCCTAGAATCCACTAGACTCAAACAACACAACCCTAACCTTTCCAAACCTAGACCACACCTCAAAAACACACTAGGGAATTTATAGTTTATTCCTTATTCATGAATGGTTGGGAAAACCAACCTACAAGCCAAAATTGAATAAGATCTTTCAATAGACCTTAAGGGTGCTCCTGCACCATACTCCTCCCTATAACAAGCAAGTTAAGGAACTTTTTGTGATAGGAACTCCTCACTGATTCCATGTTTCTTGAAGTCACTTTTAGCTATCCAAGTGGCTTTTGACTCTGGTTTTTTCTTCCACTTCACTAGACGCTCCATGTAGATCTTATGTCTTATTTTCTTTTTCACCCTTGAATTCAATATCTTCTCAACTTGTAGTTTGTCCTGTTCTAGAGTCTTGAATTCTCCCATGTCCTTATGTACCTCTATTTTGTACTGCATCTCATCCATATCTAACCCCTTATACTTCATCAAATCTTTCACATTGAAGATTGGAGAAATTGACATCTCCTTGGGCAACTCTACCTTGTATGCATTAGGTCCATACTTTGCCAATATCTTACAAGGTCCAATTTGTTTCATTTGTAACTTGTTGGGTATCCCTTTTTTTATTCTTTCCTTATTCAGGAACACCATAACTAGTTCACCCACTTTAAACCACAATTCTCTTCTCCCCTCATCTTTCTTTGCCTTCAACTTTTGATTTGCCTCCATCAAGGTCTTTTGCACTTGCTCATGAAACTCCTTCATTGATTGTGCAAATTCATTAGCATGCCCACTGATTCCCTCATATCCTTTGAGGTCTCTGAGTTCCATCACAACCCTTGGATGTGCCCCATACACTATCTCAAATGGGCTCTTCCCTATAACTCTGTTGGTACTGTCATTGTAGGCAAATTTTGCCTATGGGATAACTTGCTCCCAACCTTGTCCATACTCCTTGGTCAGACATCTAAGAAAGTTCCCAAGTACCCTATTGATTACTTTAGTCAGCCCATCTATTTGTGGATGATAGGCAGATCCATGAGACAAGTTTGTACCTAATCTCTTCCATAGGGTCTTCCAAAAGTGACCCATGAACTTCACATCCCTGTTTGCAACAATGCTCATTGGTAGGCCATGAATCCTTACTTCTTTAAAAAACAAGTAGGCAATATGGCTGGCATCATGTGTTGTTTGACATGGTATGAAGTGGCTCATTTTACTAAACCTATCTACCACTACAATTACACTTTCTAAACCAGTTGGAGTTCTAGGTAACCCAACTATGAATTCCATACTTATGCACTCCCAAAGTCTACTTGGGATGGGTAATGGCTGGTAAATTACTACATTAGATGAAGTTCCTTTAGCCTTCTGACATATGTCACACTTCTCCACATACCTTCTTACTTCCTTCTACATCTTTGGCCACCAATAGAATCTCTCTACTAAGTCCAATGTATTATCCATTCAAAAGTGTCCACTTAGGCTGCCATTATGCTTCTTCTATATAAGGTTCTCCCTCATTGAGCCTCTTGGAACACATAGTTTCTTGCATTTGAATAGAAACCCATTATGTAATGTATACTCTACAAACTCACTATGAAAGTGATTCTCAAGATTCTAACACACCTTATATATCTCTGAGAAATCTGAATCTCCCTCATATAGGTCCTTAAAACTGTCAACCCCTGTACTTTACAACAGAATCTCTTGGATGGTAAGTAGTCTTCTACTGAGGGTGTCTGCAACTTTTTTTTTCACCCCCTTCTTATGTTTTATAGTAAAGGTGTAAGGCTGTAGGAATTCCATCCACTTGATGTGTCTCAAGTTGAGGTTTTCTTGAGTGTTTATGTAACTCACTGCTTGGTTGTCTGTGAAGACAACAAACTCTTTGGGAAAAAGATAATGCCTCCACTTCTTTAAGGTTTGTACAAGAGCATATATATCTAAGTCATAGGAAGAGTACCTGGACTTAGCCTCATTTAGTCTTTCACTGAAAAAGGCCACAGGTCTGCCTTCCTAACTTAAGACAGCTCCCACTGCAATTCTACTTGCATCGCACTCCACAATGAATGGTTTTTCAAAGATTGCTAATAGAAATATAGGCTGAGTATCTACTTCCTTTTTCAATCTCTCAAATCCATCATTAGCTTCCTTTGTCCACACAAATTTTGTTTTCAATCCTCCTTTTATAGTCTCTAGGACTGGAGCACAAATCTCACTGAATCTCCTAATGAACTTCCTATAGAGTTGGGCTAACCCATGGAAGGTCCTGACTTTATTCTTTATCTTAAGAGTAGGCTAGTTCAATATGGCCTCTACCTTCCCCTTATCCATTTTTAAGTCACGCTTGGAAACCACAAAGCCAAGGTGGACTAGCTCTTCTTTCATGAACTCACTCTTCTCAAGGTTTATGGCAAGTTTCTCTTCCTGCAACTTCTTTAACACTAACTCCAAGTGTTTCATGTGATCCTCTTTAGTTTTACTAAAAATTAGGATGTCATATAAATAGAAAACTACAAAAACTCCTATATAGTCCTTCAAGACTTCATTCATCACCCTCATAAAGGTGCTTGGTGCATTGGTAATCCCAAAGGGCATCACTAACCATTCATACAACCCCTTTGTAGTCTTAAATGTAGACTTCCACTCATCACCCTCTTTCATCCTAATTTGATAGTACTCACTCTTCAAATCAATTTTAGTGAAGTACTTAGCACCCTCCAAACAATCCATCAAGTCTTCTATTCTAGGAATTGAAAATCTATACCTGATAGTTATCTTATTTATTTCCTTACAATTAGTACACATTCTCCACTTACCTCCTTTTTTAGGAGCCAACACCACCGGGATAGCACATGGGCTAATGCTCTTCCTTATCAATCCTTGGTCCAAAATCTCTTGGACTTGTCTGGCTATCTCCTTATTTTGCTCTGGTGTTATCATGTATGCAGCCTTTTTTGGCAAAGATGCTCTTAGTATGAAGTCAATTTGATGACTTATCTCCCTCTTTAGTGGAAGAGTGGCTAGTGTACCCTCACAAATTATTTCCTTGAACTGGTCTATTAGTTCTCTAACTTCCTGTGGTATAGATGCCTTCTCATGAGACTCCTCCTCCTTTGGTTTTAGCAAGATTGCATAACCAACTTCTTCTTTCTTCATATCCCTTATAAATTATTTTCCACTCAATAACATGGCACTGGATTCTGCCTTCTCCATTGTATCCTCTTCTAGTATGGATTGTATTTTGTAAGTGACCCCATTCTTCTTGAAGGTGTACTTGTTTTCTTTCCCATTATGAACTGCATCTCTGTCATACTGCCATGGTTTGCCAAGCAACAAATGGCAAGCATCCATTGGGAAAACATCACATAGTATCTTGTCATGATACTTTCCAATAGTAAATTCCACCCACACTTTCTCATTGACTAAGATATTCTGGCCCTTATTCAACCATGTGACTTTGTAAGAACATTCCTAAGGAATCTTAGTGAGCTTTAACTTCTCTACTGCCTCCTCTAATATAACATTGTCTGTAGATCCTGAATCAATGATCACCTTACATACTTTTCCCATTATCTTGCACTTGACCCTAAAAAGAGCCCTTCTTTGCTTGTGTCCATCCTTAGTGGGTTCTTTAATTAGTATTCTCATAAGCATCAATCTTTCACCTTTCTCTGAATCCATACTGACCTTTGAATGCTTGGTGTTGTCCTCCTCTTAGACATAGTTGATCCTCTTCTCTCCTTGTGAGGATGTTGGCTTATCTGGACACCTGTATCGAGGGTGCCCCAGCTGTCCACAATTGTAACATTTCATGGAAGAGAAATTAGATCCCCTTCCAAAACCTCCTATCCTTCATCTGCCACTATTATAATAACTCCTTCCTCTATTACTAAATCCACCTCTATTGTTTGACTCCTGCCCTTGATCTACATATCTGGAATCACCTTGACCCCTATTGTCATTGCTTTTGCCACTTGAACCTCCGTTATGGCCACCTCTATTGTCTCTACCCTTTCCTCTACCTCTGGAGATAGAATCTTTTCTTTTCTTTAGTTTTTCTTCCACCTTCAAAGCCATTTGAAAACAACTATGGATGGAAGTCAGGGTAAAGAGACTAAGCTCTTCTTGAATGTTCCACCTTAATCCTTTAAGGTATCTTGCCACTTTAATACTCTATTTCTCCTGAATTATTGATCTAAGACAAATTTTTTGGAATTCTTCAGTATAGGCTGACACATCCAGGTCTTTTTTCCTAATATTTTGCCTCTTCTTATGCAGTTGGATGTCGTAATCATATGGAAGATAATACTCCTTCACTTTTTCCATCATTGTCTTCCATTTTTTTATGGGCTTCTTTCCCTCTTTCTCTCTTTCTCCCTACAAGAACTTCCACCATGTAAGTGCTTTCTCTCTTAGCCTTGACTTGGATATCTTCATGTTTTGGGCTTCTATAATCCCATCACACTCAAAGTGATTCTCCATTCCTTCAAGCCATTCCATAACCATTTCAGCATCCATCTTGCCAGAGAATATTGGGATGCCTTCTAGATCCTTTCCACTCAATTTCCTGAGTGCTTTGAGGAATGGTTCCTCAGGTAGAAGAGGATCAGGCTCTACTTCTATTTCCTCTTCCATTGGTTTCTTTCCCTTATCTATCACTTCATGCATTTCTTCTCTCAAATTACTAGCAATTTCAACCACTTCTTCCATTTTGATCTTCATTTCCTCCATTCTTTCTTCAAGAAGCCTATTCTTTATTTTTTTCTCTGACAAATCTTTGGCCAACTCTGCATTGGTCCCCATCTTGGACTCACCTATGGACTCACTCCAATCTGACATACACCAATTCAATCACCCAAGCCTTTCAATGGCTCTGATACCAGTTTGAGGAGGATCTCCTCTCCTAGAGCCTCTTGGCTCCCTTCAAGACCTTCATTGGGTCTCTCTTAGGGTCTCTTTCTCTACCCTAACTCAAGGATTATTTCCTAATCCTCTAACTCCCTAGGAACTTCTCACCAATTTCAAGCTCAACTTCTTTAACTCTTCCTTAGGTTTCTTGCAACCTTGGCTTCACAAGCCTCTGACCACTCCCATGGTGTCAAGTGCCTAGGGTGAAGTTTCCCACACTCCTTAGGTCTATTACAACTCCTATGGATCCATTTTAGTGAATCCTTCATCCATTTTTCAAACAAGTTCAAAATCTAGTCTTCTAGGCCTTGTAGCCTTTTTAGGCCTATTAGCCCTCCTAATAACTGAAAATGTGATTTTCCTCCTAGAATTTCTTAAAAAACATAGAAAAAATTACATATTATTTGTGGGCTATTCTTACCCTTCAATATTTTCTAGGTCTCAAATCTCAGTAGAGTTCGTACAATGGATTTCTACCAAACCCCTAAAAATAAGGGTTTCGAAGGCATGTAGACTGGTTTGGTAACTTGGTCTTCTTTCTCCAATCAAATGGTCTCCTCTAAACCTCTCCTTCCACAGGAAGGTCTGAACCACATGCCTCTCCACTCCTATAATCTTGATTGGCTCATACCAATCACTCTGCAAACTCCATTGCCACTATCTTGTTCAATACCCTAACCAGAATGCTCACCAGTCGCCTAGGGCCTGAATGTTCTTGAACTTCCCCTACACACACACACACACACTAAAAAATCCATATCTATATAGTATATACAAGGTCCTAATTTATTCCAAGTGTTCATGGATTTTGAGCCACTAGAACTCCAAAGAAACCCATTATTTACATAACTGGACCAAAACTGGCTAGTGAACTTGCAAAACACAATTAATTTAAAAAAACCTAACCATAACTTACAATCTACCAAATTAACTCCACATAAAGCTTGGAAACTACATTTAAAACACTATCCAATCATTCATTTAGTCCATTCAATCCAACAAAGTGATGGATGATGGCTCTATCACCAATTACACTGCAAAATTGATCCTTCCTTGTGATCAGTCCGTACAAAATGAAATCTAACTGTTAGATTAGGGTTGGATTTTCCTTATATACTCCTATCCCGTCTATATGGACCATTTGGTAATGATTTAGTCACCTTAATGGCCAATTCCTAAAATCTAGGAAATGTTGTCATGACAACTTTGACAACTTTTTTCAAAATTGCAAATTTTACATTTTGAGTGTCCTAATTGGTTCCAAACTTTACCAATTGACCTCAAATGTCTAGAAAACAACTAAACGTTATAACTCTTCCAAATTTGGGACTTTGGTCAACTCTTTGACTTTTGAGTTGACTTCTAGGCCTTAGACTCCTAGAATCCACTAGACTCAAACAACACAACCCTAACCTTTCCAAACCTAGACCACACCTCAAACACATACTAGGGACTTTATAGTTTAGTCCTTATTCATGGATGGTTGGCCAAACCAACCTACAAGCCAAAACTGAATAAGATCTTTCAATAGACCTTAAGGGTGCTCCTGCACCACTCTCCTAATAATCCAATTAATCTATAGATAATACCCACTCCAGTAGTAAACTATTACTTCCTTTCCTTCTCTTCCACTCTCACTAAACTCTTTTATGTTGAATTTTGAATTGGTTCACACACTTTAATTATTGTGTACCTTATCCTTACCTATTTCCAAATCACCAACAACCCTTATAAACATGATAGATTATTGGATATTAAAAAAAGGTCGGTCAAGAAAAAAGATATTATAAATAATTTTCATGCTAGCCAAGGCAATAGAAAAATGGAAATAAGTCATATGAAAAAAGCATCTAAAAAATAGATAAGAGATAAAAATTAAATATATAGGTCTCACATAGCATGTACTCATCTAGATAAGATATATGAATTAAGTATAAGACCCGAACATAAATCTGACACTTCAATAATTAAAAATATAACACCCATACCTAAATCTGAAAGCATGATCTATCTGAGGAGAAAGGACCAAGAACATGCTAAAAATTTCCTAATACCCGATCTACAATCACTAAAACAACTACCAAAGATAATTCAAATTTGTAGAATAAAATAACCAATTTGTTAGTTGTAACCAGACCTCTAAATATTATGGAGAGATCCACACATCACAATAGAAGTCATGTCAACATCCCACATCATAATCCATGTCAACATGTCATGTCAGAAGTTGCAACAACATATTTATGGATTAGAACATAAACTAAAAATAACTTCAATACTGGATGACACAGTCTATGGAACACATTCTTAATCACCAGAGAATGCCACAACCAAGACCAAAACCTAAACCCATTTGTATGAGTAACAAAAAATACTTCAACCTTAATTTCCAAAATAGAAATACTCCAAAAGGTATAAATAACTGTAACTATAAAATTACTATCTACTTTGTAACATAATACAACTGCAATTGAACTATAGATATTTAAATTGAAAAAACTTCTAGATACAAGAGTATAATCCAAAGGCAATATAAAATACCAGATTCACATGATATCAAGATATATACCTATCTCCATTGTTCTAAAACCATATAGGATACATACCTATCATCTATTATTTTGTTACCTTACTAGATATATACATATCTTCTACTACACTGTAGTTTAGCACTGAACACACACTTTGTTATTCAGCTGATGAAGATTTGATGGAGATGATGAAGACCGAGTGATACCGAGTATCATGATCGTAGAAATGGTTAGATTAGTTTTTATTTTTCATTAATGTCAAGCAATTGATTAATTTATTTTTATTGTGTTACCATATCTTAAGAGGAGATGTTAAACAGGTGACAAATACAGATTAGACAATGATGAAGTAATAATGATATAGTTGTTTTCTACTATATATTTGATGTTATCAAATTGGTACATTGATTTATCAAGTCAGAAACTGTAAAGAGTTAAAGTTATGAATGAAAGAGTTACTTTACCAAGCTAGACAGAGTCAGTCGGTAGAATGTTATGTGGGTCAGTTAGAGTTATCAAACATTGAGTGAAATTAAAGCACCAAGCATCGAAGATGAGTAAGACATCGAGTAGTGAATGAAGATAGTTAGGTTGAGTTGCAAAGAAAGTATTACTGAGTACAAGATATTGATTGTAAATGATGATAAAATTAAATTTAATTCGAAGAAATGATGAGTTGGATGAGGATACCAATTAAATAAATATTTTTAGAAGATCTACAAATGTGAAAATTCAATGAGAAGATCTAAGGTGAAGATCAAGTGGTTAAACCAAATTATGAGAATTTTAAGAAAAGTTCAAGCTCCGAGGTAAAAGTGAAATGGTTTAAGGAGTTGAGAATTATGAAGAAGATGATCGAACGAATGAGTGAAAATGTTGGAAAATCAAATTAAGGATAATAAGAGGCAAAAGTATGTCTATATAAAGAATGATAAATATGAATACATGGTGAATTTTGTCAGCAAGTTGAACATAGAAGAAGAAGAAGAAGAAGAAGAAGAAGAAAATTTACCTAGCAAAATAGAGAAATAGATATTGAAGAATCTACAATCTGAGAAAGAGATCAATGGGGTATGTGATGCAAGTATTCAATTGAGCATAAAGGATCTGACACAGGAAAAGGTAGTTGATATATTTATAGATCAAATATTATTGTTTCTTAATAGTATTTGTAACATAGAAATCTCTTAACAGAGTGGATTTAACTATTCTATTTTTTAAAACCTAGAATTAGGTGACATTCCAAAAGAGTGTTTAAAGACCTCTAACAAGGAAAATTTTAATAGAGTGAAGATCTTAAAAGATCTGAGGTAAATCCCCTGACAGGGTCACATTTAGCAAATGTGTTTGTAATCTTTAACAAGATAAGTTCTTAATCGAGCATACTTCACAAGGGTACATTTTTATTGTGGGTCACAATTCCCCATAAGGTTTTCCCATATTGGGTTTCCTCATTAAATGTAGTGTTAACTAAGTTAAATCTAGGGTGAACTATGTTAATCTGATGCTACTAAGTTTGAATGATTGATTTACATATATGAGATGTATGGTTGTTTAAGTTATTAAGTTGTTTGGTGAATTGATTTTTTACTGTATTCAACATTACTGAGTGAATCAGTGAGTTCAATTTTAAGTGTTTAAGTTTGATTTTGTCTGATTCACCCCCCCCCCCCCCCCCCTCTCAGTGGACCAACAATTGGTATTAGAGCTAGTTACTTTGAAGTGATAATTTTAAAAGGACTTGAGTTAACAACTAAATATGTATAAGATGGAAGCACAAAAGCTGAATAGGAATCATTTCTCTACATGGAAAAGTAGAATGAGGTTGCATGTGTCTGGAGTAGGACAATATGGACTTCATTTTCATGATAATGAATATGTTGCATCGACTACTGCACCTTTGACTATCAGTGAGAAAAGATAGAAACAAGAACACACACAAGTTATGAATGAGATTGCTTCTAAACTTACCAACTAGGAATATGATGAGCTTGATAGATGCATTACTTTGAAACAAATGTGGGATAAGCATATTTTGACCTATGGTGGAGATTAGTATGTTCATAAGGCTAAAGCAGAAAGTTTGAGAGGAAAGTTTAACTGTATGAGGATGAAAGGAGAGAACATAATACAGTATAGTATAAGACTTAAGAAGAATATTAATTCCATTAGAGGAGCTGGTGGGATCATAATAGAGGATGATGTTACAAGAAAGATGTTGAGAACCCTGCTACCAAGTTATGCTATTTTGTTAGAAATAACTAAGAGGGGGGTGAATTAGTGGCCTAAAGAATATTCCAATAAATCAACCCAAAAAATTAGTACCATAATATTTAGCCTCTAGTTACCTTCAGTCCTACAAGATGTATGACTTCAAATAATCATATCAAATAACTACTACTTGGAGTGCTTTGTTAAACCTTATTCTTAATGTTTACCGAATAGCAGTCTCACATTTACCAAAAAAATAGTAAACTGCTTAGTGTATACCAATAAATCAAGATTAGTTATGTGTAATGAACAACACTAAAGTAATGACTCATAAACACATTGACACATGGATTTTTAACATGGAAACCTTGTAAAGGGAAAAACCACTGGGACCGGTAACCCAAAATTTTCACTCTTCTGAAGTGAGCTCAGTGAAGAGCCAACCCTATTAAAGGTTACAAACACACTGTTAGGTGTAATCTTGTTAGAGGATTTAAAAGATTAGTTTGTCACTTGATATCGGGCATCTCTATGCCACCTTCTATGACCAAACCCAGTGTAGTTTTTCAAATGGTATATGGTATCTCATGTTATCTTCATGATAAAAAATTTTGATACTCCTTGGGATTTATCTCAATATAGAAAGGATCTTTAAATCCTTCTTGGTTAAGAGAATTTTTGAATCAATGGTTAAAGTGAAACAATAAATTATTTTTCACATATACAACTTATTCTTGCAGATTTTCAGATCTATTGTAAGCTCATTAAACCATCCTGATCAATATATCTTTTCAATACTTTTTCTCCACTTTTGTTTTATCTTGGTGATTTTTTGTTTTGTTGCTTGGTGTCCACAGAAATATTTAGCTCTCTCCTCAGCTTGATTGACCAGGACTGTATGAAGTTGTTCTTCATTAGTTTCTCTTTAGCATCCTCTTTTTCATTCACTCCCCTTAATTCATAATGAATTAAGTTGGCTCTTTATAGACATGATATCAGTGTTTCTCTCTTCTTGAAATTCTTGTTCTTGGCGTGATCCACAATTTTAGCCAATCTTGATTTAAAGCATAACTCCTATTTTATCTCTTAGAAATCTTCTTGTTAACTGGATAAAATAGATTTAAATCCTTTACTTATCTCTGGCTTTAACTTGTCAATTAAAACAATGTCAACAACTAGTTAAGTCTATCTTTAGCTCTACCAGCTAGATATTTGGTTTTTTAGCTTGATTTCTGGATTTTGATTGCGTGTAATTTTTAGCATCAACGTTTCGGATCACACTCCGTGATCCATCATCAGGGTAAGAGCAAAGAGCATGAAGGAATGAAAAAATAAGATGCAGACCAGGCCTCACTTAGAAGATAAAAGAGAAAGGGGGGGGGGGTTGGTG
>MU226499.1:517956-542490 GCA_018584345.1 Thuja plicata | reverse complement strand
ATTCTTAGGTTCAGTCTTCAATCTTGATATCTCAAATGCAGAGAGTTTGCTGATCAAAGTCTCTCTCTTGAAGTCTTGTGAGAATTGCATAGTTTCTTCTAGAATACTGATCTTGTTTTCATAGTCTAATGTCAAGGTAGTTAACAACTTATCCATTATATCTTCTTCAGATATTTCTCCTCCATTGTTTCTGATTCCAGATACTGCTTCATTTATCCTCTGATTATAAGCTCTAATGTTTTCATCTGGTAACATCTCAAGGCTATTGTATTTCTTCTTCCATGTCTTCCTGCGTACATTCTTTTCTTGAACATCTCCTTCAAACATGTCTTCTAAATACTTCCATATGATATATGCTTTGTCAAACTTCTTGATTTCAGAAAATTCAAACTTCTTCTAGTGGCATCATCCTTTGCAAGGTCTTTCAGAGATGGGATTTCAACCTCTTGTGTAGCAATCTCAAAGATCTCAAATCCAATGCACTATAGATGTGTTATCATTTTGTTTTTCCAATCCAAGTAGTTCTCTCCATCGAAGTTAGGGCTATCTTTTCTGAAGTATGACATCTTGATCTACCTTAAGTTGTTAGGCTTCTTCTCCAAGGCACTTGGCTCTGATACCAATAGGTTAGAATACTTCAGAGATAACTGAGAGGGGGCTGGTGAATCAGTTATCTACAAATTTAAATCTTTTGTACTTATTAATCTAGTTTGATACAAAGTAAATACACATTCATATAACACATTACACAACACATCAATTTGGTTACGGGGAAACCAAATGGTAAAAACCCCGGTGGGAATTAGTACCCACAAAGAACTATACTGTTTATAGTAATCCTTGTTAAAAGATTCTTCAACCCTGTTAGGAGTTATACAATACAATGTAGTAGTATAGTTGACCTGGTTAAGGGTCAGAACTTGTTAGGATTCTTTTACATGTAACCCTGTTAGGGGTGGAGGACTCACTTTCCAAGGACTCACTATCCAAGTGGTGAAGGCTACAACCTTTTGGTTATTTGATACACACTGTATCAACAAGGTGAACTGCTGTCTATGACACTGCTTGTCTGATCAGTTCCTTTTATGCGTTGATGCTTTAACCTCTTGTAAAGAACTATAACAATCTAATTTGTATTCTGAATGCTTCAATATAAACATCTATATTATCAACATATGATAAATATAGCTCTGATGTATCAACACTCTGCTCTGCTTGTCAATCTCTAGCTTTCACAACTCTTCTTATCGCAAATGACCTTCTATAAATAGATACTCCAAGTATGATATCATGGGACCTGTTAGACAACTCTTCATAACATCTTTGTCGGCTCTACTAAGCGCACAAGCATAATTACAACCGTGCAAGTCAATGCTGAACAGACGCGTCGCTTCACTAAGTCGGCTCTACCAATTTGACCATAACATTGTAATCTTTTTGTAACATGTTAGACGCATTTAGATTAATATCAACAACTCATAAATCATCATGAATATACACACATGTATACAAAAGATACACGCAACTCAATTAACATGTTACATACATCGGCCTTAAACCGTTAATCCTCCAGAACTGTAACCGTCAATGACAGAATTACATATCTTTACTGAAACTTCATATCTGAGTCTACATGTATGAACATAGCATATTAAACATGTCAACAACATTTATGTATCCACGCTGGTCTTCATTTCATCATATTGATAAGTACATACAGAAGTACTGCTGTGTATTATATGTTGTCATCAACGACAAACATACAATCAATCAACTGTTCAGAATCAAATCTCCAACACAATTATCATACCTTTTCTTCTAAGATTATCAGTAGTCAAGACTTTGTTTTGCATCAAAATCCAAAAAAAGACATTTATTTTTGGAGTAAGATCTTTAATCCAAGCTTTAGCCCAACAAGGCTCATTAAGATCCTCAAACTCCAGATGATACAGAGAGGATATAGTTAGGTTTCCATTCAGGCTATGTTTCCATATAATCCCGTCTTCTTCTTCAATCAAAGTAGTAGAGTTAATAATTTTATTGAGCTATCCAATTTTATTGTCAATAACTGCCAGGTCCTTCCAGTGATCCCTATCCTAGTATTCTTCCACTTTCCTCCCAAATATAATCTTGCATTGACTCTCAAAATTCCTCCATTCAGGGCACTCCTTAAGGTGTGTATGTAAGATCAACTCATCTTCCAAAAAATGGACATTTCTCCCATTTCCAACTTTCCATTTGATACCTTTTTTAATGTTATCTTTTTTTATAGAGTTTCTCCAAATAAAAGAGACTCCCCCACCCCTTTCCATAT
This sequence comes from Thuja plicata, assembly GCA_018584345.1. Taxonomy (NCBI): domain Eukaryota; kingdom Viridiplantae; phylum Streptophyta; class Pinopsida; order Cupressales; family Cupressaceae; genus Thuja; species Thuja plicata. The sequence continues at coordinate 540,176 of MU226499.1, read as the reverse complement.
CAAGAAAGGTAGCAAGGTCTAGGTGCTCATTATATTTGTTATCCCATATCAAAGTCCATTCTCCCCTAGAGTTGTAGTATCTCCATATGAGTTTGGCAAGGAGGTGATCATTCATATTTCTTATTCTACGTAACCCCAAACCTCCTTTATTAACAGGTCGGTAGAACTTTTCCCAGGCTATGAGAGCAATCCTTTTCTTTTTCTCCATTCCTTTCCACAATTTTTTTTTTAAATCTTTTCAATAGCCTCACCAAAATTTTTGGGAATTTTAAAAATACTCTGCGCATAAAGAGGGAGACCTTGAAGGGTGGATATAAGAATCTAAATCTTTCCCGCTTGGCTTAGCAGTAGGCCTTTCCATCCAACAAGTTTATTGTGAAATCTATCCACTAAAGAACTCTAGAAATTTTTAGGAAGTTCCAAACAAAGAGGAAGACCAAGGTAAGTTCCTAGAATAGTCCCCATATCACAACCCAAAATCCTCATAATTATAGTCTTTCTTTTATCAGGAACATTGAGGAGAAACATAAAGCTCTTTCCCCAATTGATAGTCTGGCCTAAAGCTGTCCCATATTTAGTCAAAGAATTTTTAATGTTGCTAGAATTTTTAATAGAATCTTCTCCTATAATAAATGAATCATCAATAAACTGTTGATGGGAACAAACTTGGTTAGCAGAAGAAGGATTTAAACCCTTTATAACCTCTTTCCCTACCTGGTTCTCCATATACCTTCCCAAACGCTCAGCCAATAGGATGAAGAGGACAGGGGAAAGATGACCCCCCTGCCTTAATCCCCTGGTCGACTTAAAGAACAAAGTAGGAGACTTGTTGACCAGAACCGAGAAAGTGGCAGATGAAATAAGCTGATATATAAGGTCAGTACACTTTTTATTGAAACCAAACACCCTCAAAACTTTCAAAAGAAACTCCCAGTCCACCCTATCATAAGCTTTAGATAGGTCCAATTTGAGGACTACCCTTCCTTCCTAGGCATCACAAGAGAATGAACATTTTCATGAATGCATATAATGGAATCCATAATTTGTCCCAGGCACAAAACCATTTTGCTGCCAAGATATCAGGGAAGGGAGAATAGACAAAATCCTAGTAGTGAGGACCTTGGAAATAATCTTATAGGAAGAATTACACAAAATAATAAGCCTAAACTGATCCATCTTATCAACCCCTTGCTTTTTTGGAATTAAAGCTATAAAAGTACCATTCAATTCCTTCAATAATTTTCTGCATCCAAAACTCTCTTTGACAGCATTGGTAACATCCTTTTCTATGATATTACAAAACATTTGAAAAAAGAACATAGGATAGCCATCCAGACCAGGGGATTTATCTCCATCAAAAGAGAAGATTTTTTTTTATTTTTAGAATTAGAAGGTATAGCAGTGAGCCCTTCATTATGATTATCATTCAGAATATGAGGGATACACTCCAGAAACTCCCTTTGTTCTTCACTATTCAAATCATTGTCTTTTTGAAGAAAATTATGAAAAAATTATTGGCCTCCTCATCTTACGATAAAGTACCACTGATGTTGAGCTTGGAGATCCTATTAGACATTATGTGCTTAAGATTAGTCATAAAGAAGTATTTAGTATTTATGTCTCCCTCCTTCAAGAATATCTTTCTGGTTCTCTACCTCCAGAAAGTTTCTTCTTTAGCAATTATGTCATGAAGCTCCACCAATTTATCATTCTCCTGATCTCTTGATATTTTGGCATATCCATCCTTCTGAATGCTATCCTGGATGTCCTTTAGCTCCATGCTAACATTATCCTTAGTAGAGAATATTTTTCCAAAGGTATCTTTGTTCCAATCTTTAATGTTTTCCTTGACACTTTTGAGTTTTTTAGCCAGAATGAACATAGCAGTACCCTTGATTTTGATCTTCCACCATTCTTCAATTTTTTGTTTAAGTTGTGGATGCATTGTCCACATTTTCTCAAATCTGTAAGGAAAGTTCCTTTTCTTGGCAATGGGGTCCGCTAGAAAAGTAATGGGATTATGGTCTGATCCCACCCTCATATGAGAAGATAATGAGAAGAAGTAATGAGTGAACCAATCATTAGTAATGAGAGCCCTATCAAGTCTAACTTGGATAAGATCTTAGCCACTTCTTCTATTAGTCCAAGTGTAGTTGATTCCCTGCAACTCAATATCATGGAGTGAATGGAAATCTATGAAATTCATAAGATCCATCCTGCTTTCCAGATTAGTTTGACTTCCTCCTTTTTTTTGAATTTCTTTTAGGGGAGTATTAAAATCTCCCATAACAATCCATTTTTCATCATTAAAGGCATTTCTCAGAGAGGACAACTTATTCCAAAAAACCTCTCTGCCCTTTTTAGTATTAGGTGCGTAAATATTAGTCAACACCCAAGAAGTATTATCCTTAAGATGCCTAAACCTGATACAAGCCACATTATTACTTTGATAAATAACATCACCTTTTATAATGTCACCATTCCAAACTGTAGCAATACCCCCACAAATAATCCCATTCTTGAAAATTCTAAGCTTTTCCACTTTCTCCCTGAGCATTTTAGTTTCTTGAATTAAAAAATGTCTGGTTTATTGTCCCTAATCATATTCCTAAAAATATCTTGTTTATGGGGATTATTCATTCCCCTAATATTCCAAGAAATAATCTTCATACCTTAACAAAGGATCCCACCTCCAAGATGGTACGTTGGCTTCCATCCGCTATGTTCTTCTTAGTCTCCTTGACTCTTAATTTCTTATTTGACGGTCTCCCCGGTGAAGATAAAATTCCTCCCACGTCCCCATTTCTACTACTTTGTGTTCCTACTATTCTACATTGTATCTCCTTTTCTTTCTTTGATTTTTTATTCTCCCCATGGATCTCTTTCCCATCTTCTAGATCACTCTGTTCCCCCACAAGGGCTTGGCTGATATCCACTGAATCTCCCCAATTCGGCATTTTAGTATCAAATAAAGTTTTTCTTACCCCCTGGGGCATTTTATGAGAATAGTTTGAGATTTATTGACCTAAGACCATGCACTGTTGGGCATCCTGCCCTACTATTTCATGTTTCATGTTGTTATATGATAGCATTCTTAAAAATATTCATGGAATGTGTAGATCTCATAAGAGATTTTTTAGAAAATGAATATCCTAGAGATGATATTGAAATGAATAACACTCATACTTCTTCTAGGATATCTTTTACTAATTAGGATAGAATCAATAATTCTACCAATCATTTCCCTAATTGAGATACAACATCAAAGAGTAATAGTAGGTCCTCTCCTCACAAAGATACTTTGGTGCATCAGGGACAATATAAACATATTAATTTTAGTACATCAACTAATCTAGTTACTTCTTATTCTCCTAGATCTTATCTTAACCATCAAATTATTTTAATGCAAGATAGTTTTACACACTTTATTCATGATCTATCCTATTGGTAGTTTTTCTTGCAACCTTCATTCCTAAGGAGAAGCATGATTCTTAGACCATGAAATTAGGGATCTAGAAAATGTAATCAACACTATCAATAGACTAAAGATAGGAAAATCCTATGAACAAGGCTATAAAATCCTTCTACACTTCAAGCTCTACAAGAATTAGGAGAGTAATTCTAATTGCGGGTCTAAATAAATGATAAAATCGTGCCAAATAATAAACTACAAACATATGAAAGTGGATAGTTCTTAGATTTATGAGATATGGGTGTTTATATTTTACCATTCTCAAGCACAATCCCATTTACCTTGGAAGTTATTGAGAACAAAAATAATCTAAAACTGTATTAAACAACATAAAAGTAAAAGAGAATTTGGATTTTGAATTGATTTCAAAATAGATTTTTGACAATATCATAAATCAGTTCCCAATCCCTAGACTATGAATGCAAATTAAAATACCAAATCTCTTCAAATTTGTGGCCCTTGTACATTATGTATGAAATTAACACAACCTTTCATGTTGTTGAATAATCATACTTACAGATCCACATCATTCTCTCTAACTCATACTAACATGTATATAGTATTTAATTCCTTCCTTGAAAGAAACCCGTACACAAAATTACACAATTATAAGGAAATTGTAAGGAAAAATCATAATATAGTATTGATTTGTATGAAATCGGAAAATATAATGTGGAGACAATGTTTTGAACACTTTCATTAATTTCTCATAAACTAATTGACACTACTACAAGAATTTACAAATTCATTTACTACGAAAATACTCCAATACTAAGCTAGACTCTTCTCTATTCTATCTACCAAAATCATAAGTTTGGAACTCTTTTCAATCAATAGATTAAGAATATATAAGAGAAGAAGAATCCCCAAGATAAATTTTAAATTGACACTTAGCCTTTTCTCTTTTTACCAATCAACAGTTAGAATTTGAATTTACCTCTCTCTTTCGACTTCTTTCTACTTCTCCTTTGATTTGAGTTTTGCCTCTTTAAAATTACAACTAAGAATTAATATATTTTTGTTTTATTCTCCACTTTACCTTGAAAATAAAAATATTGGCTTTATTTTCTTCTTTCCTTGCATCCCTATGAAAATTTTCACTGTTTCATTTAGCTCCCTTGGTAAAAAGGCTTTTAGGAGATGGAAAATGTTTAACTACTATAAGAAAGATAAAATGGATGAGAAGGGATATGAGATGAGTGTTCACTAGGATGACCAAACAAGGTGTGAACATCACATCCCAAACCTCATCATTTTATCTCCATTACACTGGGAAGGTGGAAAGTACCCCCACTCGACTCAAGATGGACTCAAGCATTGAATTAATTTTCGTTCCCCTCATTGATGTAGTAGGATTGATTGATGCAATTTGGAATGAGAAAAGGAAAATAGGATGCAGTAAGATGCAAGGAGGAAAAATTTGAATACACAAACAACAAACATGCTAATATGATAATTCTAGAGCTTGATTGACTAAGTCATTGACACATGCCAAAATTTGTAGTCATTTTTGTGTGATAGGAGAAACCTTGATAGCTAGGGGAGACTAGACTCACCCCTTTAGCTGAAAATCACCCTTGTTCTTCAAAAAAAGTGATGTTGGGACCTGGGATTTGAAGCAAACAATTTGGAATTTTAGAATCTAAATTTGGATCTTTTGTACCTATCACCTCAACACAAAAAACAAGGATATCATTGGGAGAAAGGGGTTTTCCTCAGTCAAACCCGTGTTTAATAATTAACCTTGAAAATGAAATAGAATTGTGTAAAGGTGTAGAGGGGAAAAATATAGAGATCTTAAGATAGGGTTTTGAACAATGAGAATTTACACATAAAAGAGACCCTATGCCACATTTAACCACTTACATTTAATTGTAATAATAAGGAATGCAAATCTGGAAATGTTTGCAAAGAATAATGGAATAAAATACATACTTCACAATATATCATATCTAGAAAATCCTATTTTCTGATGTCTATGTTGAGTTTCTGGAAATTCTACAACTGGATCTGGAATAGAAACACAAAGAAAGACAAAACCCATAAATATTTTTCTTTTTTGAGTCAGGTCAACCTTGACCTCTTTACGGGGGCGCAATCCTACCCCAAAATGTCAACCTCAACTTGCACTTCTCCGACGACAAATCTATTCGTGGATCCCAGAAGTTGGCCGAAAAGGGTATCTGAATCTGCTCCACAAATCCCAAAACAGTGACAGTAGATATCCAAAAATGGTGTTTTGGGGTGGCTATATAGGGTTTTGCCTTAGTCAAACCCCCATTTTGGTGGTTTCCACCTCCACAAATAGCCGAATGTAATGGAATATGTGTGTGTTTCTCTTAGGAAGAGGTTTGAATGTGTAATGCCAAGATCTAATCCTCTAGATTGAAACCCTAGCATGCATTGAAATGAGAGAGCAATGCATAGATTTGAATATGATAAAGAAAGCATACCAAGCCCCCAAGGCTAAAGTACTCCTACCAAACTCACAATCCGTAGTTGCTACCCCATGATTGTATCTTTTGAATGCTTGAATGTTGAAAATGGTATATCAAAGAAGAAGGAAGGAAGGAAGGAAGAACTCTTTCTTGCTCCAATGAAGATCCAAAATAGCTTGACCACAAAATGCTTGCATTTATTAAGGCATCATCATGTATTGTCCTCCTATATCATCCTCTTACATTCTTTCATCATCATGTCATCGTTGTATCATGTCATAATATTGTAATGTACCAATGAAGGCAAAATAGAGAGCTTATATAGAGATCTTAAGGTAAGCCTCCCAGGGCAATGCAAGGGCCCATAATTCAAATTTCATCTGAAATAATGGTCCAATCACATCATCAACTAAGGAGGAAATGCAATTAGTTATATTTGAATGAAAATCCTTCCGCATTCGGATCTGGGGACCAATTTTAGATTTAGGACCCGATTATGATCCAAATTTGAAAGCGAGAGCCAAAAACCAATAGAGGTCAAGGTCGACCTTGACCCTGACTGAGGTCAAGGTTGACCTTGACCCTAACCTAAGGTTTCAGGATGGTCAACATAAAATGCCAGTGAGGTTCCCAGGTCGGTCAGGGACCTAGGAAGATGGGAAAACATAATAAAATGTTGGAAATAGGCACAAGGGCCTAGAATTGATGTGATGAAGGCTATGAGGACCAATAAATAGGTTCTACCTAGAAAATAGAGCCATGGAGAAGGACATCAAGGAGAATCCTCAGGATCCTAACCCTAATTCCAAGTGCAAATGCATCCTAAATGCAAATCTATCATGTAAATGCACTAAAAGAGGGTGCTAAACCTACCAAAATGGAAGTGCTTCCATTTTAAGATGATACATTTTTCCCCCACTTTAGCTTATATATGACACTATGTGAATATGCAAGCTAAAGTAAGAAAACATCATAAAGATAAAAAAGATATACCCAAGTCCTCAATGTAGAGATCCTGCAAGAAACTATTAGTACCCGCAACCTATAGCACACAAGGTTAATGAAAATCCATAAATCACCTAAGACTTACTAATATGATATTGATAAGTCTATAGAGCCCCTTATGTCCCTTGTTTTGGATTTCTACTTCTGAAGGGTGAAATAGGGTGATAAGGATAGTCCTATACACTGGATATGCACCTTGTTGAAAAAGCTTTTCCTAAACTAGTTAGAAGGATCCTAAACCTTCCTAAACTAATTCAAGGAGATATGTATCCAAATCATGATTCCAATTCCATTAACAACACTGAAAATAGAGCTACAAAACTCAAGTTATGATGAAAAGAGTGAATATCCATCTAAAAGCATATGAAAGGAAATTCAAATTTAACCTAGGTAAACCCTAATAAAACCCTAAAAATCATCACAACAACCCTAATTTATATCTATAAATAGGGGAAGAGAGAACATACCTCCTCATTCTTACCATTTGAAAAGTTTGGGAGAGAAAGCAAGATGCCAATCAGAGAAGAACTTTCAGTGACACGGATGGAGCTCCTAAGACAATGTGTGGCCATAGGACAACCACTTCTCGAGGTAAGCTTATTGTTTTTTATTTCTGTAATGTCAATTTCCTATTTTGATAGGCAAGGTTGACCCTGACCCATAAAGGTCAACCTTGACCCAGTCATGTCAACCTTGACCCTTTAAGGTTGACATGAACTGGGAAGGTCTAGATCTTCCTCTAGAGTGAGGTCTACCTTGACCCAGGAAGGTCAAACTTGAACCAAGAAGGTCAACCTTGACCTAATTAAGGTCAACCTTGACCTAGTTAAGTTGTATGTACAGTTTAGTTATTGCAGAGGTCTAATATGATGTTGTTTTGTGCTGACAAGACGTGGTTCATCTCTGAGAGCACCCCTTTGGAGGGCCACTACTATTGATGAGAGAGAAGCTGTTCGAGCTAGGCGAGGATGAGATACAACTACTGAGAGATGTGGGACTATAATAGGTAGAGGTACTACCATAGATGAGATTTCACCAAGCCATGATATCGGCTCTTATAGAGAGGTGGAATGAGGACACTTGTTCCTTTCATCTTCCCTCAGGAGAGATCACAGTGACATTAGAGGATGTATACAAGATCCTACAACTTCCAGTTTGAGGTGAGCCCATCACACCGAGAGTACAATGGTGTTTTGAGGGTATTCACATAGATGCAAAGTATTGTATAGGATGGGTTCCACAGATGTGAAATCAAGCAGACCACATCACTCTATCAGCTATACTAGTAGGTCTGACACCCTTGGTACAGAGGGTTATGTTGTGTATACTTTCTTTGGTTGTAGTACCCAACACAAAGGGTACAATATTTTCATCACCTTTTACCCATCTCATATGCAGGATGGAGAGTAATAGGACTATCTTCGCATGGGGCCACAACATGCTAGCCCATCTATATCACGAGCTATGTTAGTTGGTGAGATATTGATGAGAGTCTCACAGTATGGACACTATTGCAAATTTGGTTATTTGAGAACTTCACTTGTACATGACCATAGGTCTATCTGGTGATGGTAGATGTGGGCACACCTAGAGCCTTTGCTTATCCACTGGCAGTATGGAGATATCCTTTATTAGAGGGTATGTCTAGACTGTATACCAGGTACAAATGTGATATGGAGACCATACTATCATATGATAGAAAGGCCAGATACATGACATTAGATGAGACACTCACAATAGTGCAAGCTGCTAGAGGATCATCCCAGTCACATAGTGTGCTATATTACTATGACAGAGTGATGAGATAGTTTGGTCTTGTACAGGGAGTCCCTAGAGCAGTATAGGTAGTCCATCAGTAGAAGATATTATAGACAGTGATATATATGAGAGAGAGGATGTAGAGGTGGCCCCTGATGTAGACCCAATAGGCATCAGTAGGGATTTCATCACATATTGGAGTCTGGAAGGGACCTATCCCATCTTCCCTGATGACTATCCCACAGGTGATCTAGGCCTTTCATAGAGGAGACACCGAGATAGTGACATACCAAAGGAGGAGGAGGAGGATCATAGAGATGAGGAGGAGCCCACCTCTGAGGGAGATCCCATGGAGGAGGAGAGAGTAGATGAGAGAGAAGATAGGATGCCCCTGATGGGTAGGATGGGTGCGAATGATTATGTTGTTTAGGCAACACCACTGAGATCATGATGACCTCCATGCACCCATATAGAGATACCACCTCCAAGACCTAGATAGCACGAGCATGGAGAGAGTAGTCACTCCATGCCCCTACCATCTAGACCCTTCAGTGATACCCAGGAGGGAGATCCAAGTATAATACATGTATGTTATTGGAAAATTTAACTTAATTTTTGAAGAAAAAGTGCTAAACTCCAGCCAACATAGCAGAGTGGAGGAGATTCATATCTGAGGTCCTGAAGGATACTTGTCTGTCCTACCGACTACCATCCAGTGAGTGAGATTTCCCTATTGGTCATAGAGATCCCAGTAGGCATGCTAACATCTTTGCTTGTGTCCAGCGAGAGCTGAGATTATGTAGAGAGAGAGAGAGGGGAGAGGCTGATGGCTGACCTACGGAGATCACAGGAGCATGTTTATGATCTTAGCATGTCGAGTAGCCACTCACAAAATACCGTACCAAGATCTTCATCTTCACATGATAGACCAGAGAGATCTGGGAGTCATTGACCATCAAAACGTAGAGATAAAGAGAGTGATAGATAGGGCATTATGTCACATATGTATCAAACTCAAAGAAAACAATTATATATGAATGAAAAACTCTCTTTACTAGTTAGTTCTTTGTTTGATTACTATATTTTCACCAATAACATAAAACTTAACAGAAAGAAAGAACATGTATAAATGTATTCAAATGTAATCCGCTAAAATCACATAACTATTAAAACAAACATAACTATTTCATAAGGAATACATAAATACACAAGGAAGGAATGATGTATTAAGGATAATAACCTTTTAAATACATAATATTGATAGGTTCCTTAAAAGGCACACCATCCACATTAGGAATTTTTTAAGTACCTTAACCAAAGTCTTTAATAACAATAAAAGGTCCAAGCCAATTAGGGCTAAACTTTCCTTTTTTCACCAGGTAAAGCATTCACATTTCTTTGATTCTCATATAACACTAAATCACCCATTGAAAATGATCGTTCAATTACCTTATGATTATACTACTTTTGAAGTGATTTATGATAAGCCTTTATATGTTCCAAAGCATTTATTCATTGTTCATCCGACATTTATAATTCTTTTAATCGTTGTTCGCGAAATGTATCTTTGTCAATTATCCCATAAAATGAAACACATAAAGAAGGTATTTCCAATTCCAAAGGCATAATAGCATCAGTACTGTAGAGAAGATTATAAGGAGAAGTACCCGTTGCAGTATGAACACTAGTCCTATAAGCCCATAAAGAATAGGTAAGTTGGGTATGCCAATATTTCATATGCTTATTAATTGTTTTCTTCAGAATTTGTTCAATGACCTTATTTGATGCTTCAACTTGACCATTAGATTGAGGATAATAAGGAGTTTAAAATATATGTTGAATTCAATATTTCTCCAAGAATTTTGTGACTTGTTTATTCTTGAAAGAGGTACCATTATACAAAACTATTGTTGAAGGAATACCAAATCTTGTTATAATATTGTTAAGAATGAAATCAAAAATAACATCTGTAGTAGTTGAATGGAGAGGGACAGCTTCCACCCACTTTGTAAAGTAATCTGCAGCTGTCAAGATGTACATATGTCCTTGAGAAAAAGGCAATGATATTTTTCTAATAAGATCAAAACCCCAAATACTAAAAGGCCATGGAGCCACTTGATTACGAAGCTCACAAGAAGGAGCATGAATCAAATTGCCATGTTTTTGATATTGAGGACACTTCTTAACAAACATGAAAGAATATTGTTCCATTGTTTTCCAATAATATCCCATTCTAAGAAGTTTATTGACTAAAGATTTTCCACCAAAATGTCCCCCGCAAGAACTAGAATGAGATTCTACCAAAGCTATCAGAATTTTGGTTCTATCAAGACATCTTAATAGTAAACCATCATAAGAGAACTAATAAAGTGTATATCCTAAAATTATATAACATGCTCCAAGCTTCCTAATATGATTACGCATGTTCCTTGTTGCCAATTTAGGAAAAGTACCATCTTTCAAAAAATGAAAGATATAAGAATACCATTCATCCAAATGAAAATTGAAACAATCAGAGGTAACCTTATTGGAAATTACAGGGTTTTCAATAGTATGTATAGTAAATTGAAAGTCTTCAACATTATTCTCAAGACAAACCAAAGAAGTTGCACTTGTCATGGCATCCGCATGTCGATTATCTTTCCTAGGTAAAGTTTGAATCGTATAAGAAGAGAATTGTGAAAGAATATCAAGAGCCAAATCTATATATTGTGTCATTTTATCATTCTTAGTGTGATAACCTCCTTTAATTTGTTCCACAATCAATTGCAAATCTCCATAAATTTCCAATTTTCTAATGTTAAGGGATGAAGGTTCTTGTAAGTGAGCTATAAGAGCTTCAAACTCTGTAATATTGTTAGTACAAGGAAAAGTCAATTTATATGACATAGGGATCAGTTTTTTTGTAGGAGGGATCCAGATAATTCCAAAACCAGAACCCATCTTACATCTAGATCTGTCAAAATATAATTCCCAAACATCATCCTGTTTAATAGCTAGAATGTATTCATCAGGGAATTCTATTGAAGTAAGTCATGTATCAAAATGAGGTCAAGGAGCTTCAGCCAAATAATCTATTAAAGCTTGTCCTTTAATTCAATTTTGAGAAATAAAATTTAGAGCAAATTCTGTAAGTAACAATACTCACTTTGCAAGACAGCCAGAGAGATCAGTTTTTGAGAAAAGATGTTTCAAAGGATCAAATTTAACAATCACATTGACTTCAACATTTAATAGATAATGCCTAGGTTTTTTACAAGCATACACTAAATCTAAGCATTGTTTTTTGAAGTTTGTATATCTTGTTTCATAATCAAGTAAAGTCTGACTAATGTAGTACACAGGTATATCCTTACCTTCACTATCATGTTGAGCCAACAATGCACTCACCGCATTCAATGTGACTGAAGTATATAGATAAAAGGGTTTATCAAATTGAGCAGGTTGCAAAATAGGAGGATTAGAGAGATACTCCTTAAATTTCTCAAAGGATTGTTTACCTTCCTAATTCCAAGAGAAACTAGTATCCTTTCTAAGGAAGGAAGTAAAAGGAACATTTCTATTAGCTAAGTTAGAAACAAAGCGACGACTAGCTTGAATTTTTCCTTGTAAACTTTGTAATTGAGAAATGTTCATAGGAGGAGGCATATTAACAATAGCATCAATCTTTTTAGTATCAACCTCTATGCCTCTCTTAGAGATTATAAACCCTAATATTTTACCAAAATCAACTCCAAAGGAGAATTTCTTAGGATTCAACCTCATATTGTAACTTCTAACCCTTTCAAATCTTTGTCGTAAAATGCTAACATGATCCCATCTTTGCATGTATTTTTCCAAGATATCATCCACAGAATCCTCCAGAATCTTATGAATGTAATCATGAAAAATCAAATTCACGGCTTGCTAATAAGTTGCTCCCGCATTTCTTAATCCAAAAGGCATCATGACCCAACAAAATGTTCCCCAAGGTGTTATAAATGCAGTCTTAAGTTGATCTTTGGGAGGAATAAAGATTTGATTATAGCCCAAAAAACCATCCATAAAAGATAATAGAGCATGACCCGCTATGGAATCTACAATCATATCAATATTAGGTAATGGAAAATCATCTTTTAAGGATGCCTTATTTAAATCTTGAAAGTATGTACACATTCTTATCTTATTTTCTCCTTTTCAAATAGCCACAACATTTGAAATCCACTCTAAGTAATCAATAGAGAAGACAAATCCAACACCCAATAATTTTTCAATTTCACCTTTAACTAATAAGGCAATTCTTGGATTCATCTTTCGGATTTTCTGCTTCACAGGTTTAGCATTTGGTTTGAGAACAAAATCATGAGTAACAATCTTAGGATATATATCTGGCATATCTAAATATTTCTAAGAAAAAATATCCTTATATTCAAGTAAAAGGGAAACCAATTGATCACGTTGGTCTTGATTCAAACATTTCCCAATTTTTATCATTTTCTTAGAATCATTTTCATCCACTTGAACCTCAATAGTCTTTGTTATGAGAAAATTTCTTTGTATCAGAGAATTCATTGGTAAAGGAGAAATATCCTGTTCATCATGTTCTCCAAAATAAGCTTCTATATTTAGACAATAATTCTTCCTTCTTTTGCAATGAAACATAGGGAGATCCTCATAAGCTCCTAAAAAATCTGCTAAGGCTTCATCTTTGGGAAAAACATCCAAGATAGGTTTTTGATCCATGTCAAGGAGGAGTGGGTTAACCAACTTCAAATATCTACCATAGATATGATTAACATTGAGAGGAAAAGCTGATGGTTGTTTGTAAGGATTGAACCCCAATCCATATGTATAATCATAGATTTCGTTGTCTAAAGGTACTTGTATACCTTGTTTGTATTTACCACATCCTTTCCCATTAAATCCTGATTTCTTGAGTAGATGATAACCAGAACTATATCTATCAGCCATATCAGATTGAGTCAAAGGAGTCATGTATGTCACAATGTCATAGCAATCAGGTTTTATTGTTTCAATTGTTTCATCCATTGAGGAAGCAACAAAGTTACTTCTTAATTCCGCAGAAAGTGGGGAAGGAATAAAAACTTGTTTTTCAAACCCACTTTTTTGTTTCATGAATTCCAAATCAGAAACTTTATAGTATCCAATAAAAGAAGGATTAAAGTCCAACGTTCCCCAATAATCCTCAATCCAAGAAGAAGATGGAGCTTCAGTTTGTTTAATCTCAGGTGGCCTTTCAGGTTCTTTTCTTGGTCGGAGAGGTTCAGAAACTTTATCATATTCCGCATTTACCCAAGGATTCGGTGCATCATCCACATCTAGCATATACATCAAATTTTTATATATGAACCTAACCTTGCCATGAAGAGTAGAAGGAACTACATGCACAGTATGTAACCAAGGTCTTCCTAAAAGAAGGTTATAATTGAGAGGTCCAGAAATAACATGAATAGGTGTATTGAAAATAACCAGACCAACTTTAAGAGGTAGCGTAATAATGCCCAAAGTTCTCTTTGCAATATTATCAAATACACGAATAGGGACATAATCAGGTTGAATAGTTGGAAGATCAACCTTAATTTATTTAAGAATATCCATGGTACAAACATTAAGCCCAGATCCATTGTCAATTAATGTTCTGTGAATGATATTCTGATTAATAGAAACAACAACCATAAGAGCATCATATTGATTTTGAACCTCAAAAGAAGGTAAATCATCACCGATAAACACAATAGGAGGTATAGAAGGAATAGTATGCATGCATTCCAAAAATGAATTAATATTCTCTTGGTTAGGAGGTGAAGCAGGAAGGGTAGATAAAGCCTTTTGCAATGCCTCATGGTATGTTGGAGAAGTTTGAAGCAATTCCCATAAAGATATCTTTGCATGAGTAGCACATAATGATGACATGTAACTGATTAAATGTGTGACAATGTTAAGTTGAAGATAATGCAAGTCATTAAATTAGTTAATAGATTGTATTGTCATTGATGTCAACTTGATATCATCTGTACGATCATGTACATAATGCCAAAGACTTCAGAGAACCAAAGGAACCAAGGTTATGCTTTCAACAATACACAAAATTCATGCATTCACTAAGTGAAAAACAACACCGACGGAGTGCAAAATGACAGACAGAGCAAAGAAGAACAGTCACAATGATACCTGATGATCAGAAGAACAGTATTTCCCAATGAAGCAAAACCACAGAGTGCCTGACGAGAAAATTTAGAAGGTTTCCCGACGAGTAAATCTCCAATGATGCCCGACGAATGGAGATCATGAAGCTAACTAGAGTCTCACCGATGGATTAGTCAGTCCTCACTGACGGATCAGTCAGTTGTGATTGACAGAACATAGAGTTCAGAAAATGATAAAATATCTAGCTGGCAGAGCTAAATAAAGACTTAACTGGTTGTCTACTTTGTTTTATTCGACCAAAGATAAGTGATTGATTTAAATCTGACCTGTATAGTTGTCAAGAATATATCTACAAAAAAAATCAGGAGTTATGCTTTAAATCTAATTAGCTGGATTGTTTATCATGCCAAGAATCAAGAACCAAGAAACAATGAATATTATGTCTATATAAGAGACAAGCTTAATTCATTTTCGAATGGGATTAAGGGGCGTGAATAAAAATAGGATGCTGAAGAGAAACTAATGAAGAACAACTTCATATAGTACTGATCAAACAAGCTAAAGGAAGATCTAAAAGAATTTCACAGACACCGACGAATAGTGAGCACATCATCACAGAGCAAAAAGTGTGGAGCACAAGGATTGAATTGATACATTGGTTAGAGAGGTAATGTACTTAAATAGATCTAAAAATATGCAATTCAAGTTGCAATATGAATAGGTCATAGTGTTTCAGTTTAACCATTGAAGCATCAAGTCTCTTAACTGAGCAGAACTTAACAATCTTCTATATATTGAGGTACATCTCAAGGAGTGCCAAAAAGGTTGATTCATGAAAGTAGCATTGGACTTTCCTGATACCTACTGATAG
Organism: Thuja plicata; assembly: GCA_018584345.1. Taxonomy (NCBI): domain Eukaryota; kingdom Viridiplantae; phylum Streptophyta; class Pinopsida; order Cupressales; family Cupressaceae; genus Thuja; species Thuja plicata. The sequence continues at coordinate 524,485 of MU226499.1, read as the reverse complement.
TCTAAGAAGGAGGATAATTCAAGGATGGTAGCAATAGATGCCCGATACTAAGTGAGAACCTCTATGTATAAAATCCTCTAACAAGGTCACACTTAACAGTATTTTTGTAACCTTTAACAGGGTTGGCTCCTAACATGGCTCACTTCAGAAGAGTGAAAATTTGGGGTACCAGTCCCAGTGGTTTTTCCCTTAACAAGGTTTCCACGTTAAAATCCATGTGTTATGTGTGTACAATTTATTTCTTTATAGTTTTGCATCTCACATAGTTAAATATGAATTTATCAGTATACTTTGCTTATTTATCGAGTTTTGGTAAATAGTTATACTGCTTATCGATAATCAATAAAGAATAAGGATTGACAGAGAAAATCGACAACTAGTTAATCATTATTAGTATTTCATGGCATGCATCTTGTAGAGACATAATAATTTGAGATTTATAGATTGGTGGTTAAGTTTGAAGGATAAAAGTTTGAGGCCACTGATTCACCCCCCCTCTCAGTTATTACTAACAATTGGTATCAGAGCTTATGTGCTTAGAAAGGAAGGTTTCAAGACCTAAGCTAAAGATCAGAAGATGAATAGATGAGATGTGCCCAAGTTGAACAGAGACAACTTTGCTTCATGGAAAAGCACGATAAGACTCCACTTATCAAGTATTGGTAATTATGTTACTCAATTCCTAGATACTGAATATGTGTTACCCATAGGAGCATTAACAGTAGATCAATTGAGAGAGAAGCATGAACACAACTGCATGGTCATAGAGCTTTCTTCCTTACTCTCTGATGCTGAATTTGAAGATGTCAAAGATTGAAAAACTACAAAGAAAATGTGGGACAAACTGAAGCTTGTACATGGAGGTGATACAAATGTTCTGAGAGCCAAGGCAGAAAGCCTTAGAGGAAAGTTTGATGATCTCAGAATGAAAGAAGGAGAAAATATCACATAGTACAACACAAGAATCAAAGAAGTAGTCAATTCTATACAAGGAGTTGGAGGTACACTTGAAGAGGAGATAGTGGTAAGTAAAATCTTAAGAACCCTACTGCCTATATATGCTATTGGAGTTTCTACCATTCAAGAAATGAGAGCAGTAGAAAACAATACAGTTACGCTTGATAGTTTAATTGGTAGACTAATTTCATTTGAGATGAATAACTTTGATAATAGTGTCTTACCAAACTTAGAGTCTGCATTTAAATCTTCTATGAGAATAAGAAAATCAAGTCAGAGACACACATCTAGAAGAGATAGTGAACGTGAAAGTGAAGAAGAAGATCTAGATGAAATAGAAGCACTTATGGCTAGAAGAATGTAGAGAGGAAAAGGTAAATAAAAAGGAAAGTTACCACTTGTATGCTTTAATTGTAAAGAGATTGGACACTTTGCTACAAGATGTCCTAACAGAAGAAAAGATGAGAGAGTTAATGGCAGATCTTTTGAGAAGAAATTTGACATAAGTGATAACAAAGATTACAGAAGTTACCGACAATCAGAAAGAAGAGATACCCGAGACTACAAGGACAAAGGAAAGAAAGCTAGCTACCTAGATTCTTGCAAAGATGAAGATACTGACACCAAACCTGATGAAGACATCAAGATGGTGTTTGTGGCTGTGAAAGATGATTCAGATGAATATGAAAGTATGTAGAAACTGCACTCATATCTAAGGTTAGCAAGAATGACATCTGGATTATAGATAGTGGCTTCCCTCACCACATGACCGGTGACAAAGAAAATTTTAACACTTTTGAGTATTATAATGGTGGTACAGTAAGAATGGTGAATGATACACCTTGTCTAGTTGAAGGTAAAGGAACTATAATGTTGAACAACCTGATTAAATGTGAAGATTCTTACTGGGTAAAAGGATTGAATTATAATCTATTGATTTTCTCTCAGCTGAATAATTTAGGTCACAGAGTAGCATTTGAGAATAAGAAGGCAAAGATCTTCAATGAATCAGGAAGATTGATTGGTATCGGCGAACAAACAAAAGGTAACTTATTCTATCTGAATGGTATTAATACCACTTTCTTAATGACTAGAAACAAAGACATATGGTTGTGGCACAAAAGATTGTGTCATGTGAATTTTGACAACATGATGAAAATAAGAAGAAGGAGAAATGTAAGAGGCTTACTGACGATGTTAAAGCCCGACAACATCATGTGCAAGAATTATCAAAAAGGTCAAATGACAAAGTCTAGTTTCAAAAGTAAAACCCATACATCTGATGATATTCTAGATTTAGTCCATACCGATCTTTGTGGACCAATGAGGACAAAGAGTTATTATGGAGATAAATATTTTATTCTCTTTGTTGATGATTACTCTAGAATGATGAAAGTTATGTTTCTAAAAGATAAATCTGAACCATTCAAGATGTTTAAATAGTAAAAGGCTATGGTAGAAAAAAAAAGTTGTAAGGATTTGAAATGATTGAGATCAGATAGAGGAGGTGAGTTTATATCAGATGAATTCACTAATTTATGTAATGAGCATGCTATAAAAGGACAAGTTTCTGCACCAAGAACACAACAAGAAAATGGGATTGCTGAGAGAAGGAACATATCCATAGTTGATTGTGCAAGAACACTGAAGATAGAGAAAGGCATCACCCAAATCTTCTAGAGGGAAGCTATCAGTACTGTTGTCTACACATTAAACAAAGTACAATTGAAGGACACAAAGAAGACACCCTATGAGCTATGGTATGGTAAAACACCCTATGTAAGTTACTTCAAAATCTTTGGTAGTCAATGTTATATCTTAAACGATGATAGAAATGGAAAGCTTGATGCCAAGAGTGACGAAGGTATCTGTCTAGGGTATTCCATCAAGAGCAAGGCTTATAAATGTCTTAGCAAGGCTTCTAACAAAATTGTTGAAAGTGCAAATGTGAAGATAGATGAATTTGTAGAAAAGAATGAGCTGGAAAGCACAAAAGAACTAGAGGACTACAACAAGTTTGTATACTGTGAAGAACCTAACACTCTACCTGAGAAAAAATGCTTAATTCCTGAACAAAAAAATGTTGTAACCGACGGTCAGGCTGCAAATACCGATGGTTAGGATAATAATCAAATAATGTACAAAGTGATGAAGAACAGAATGAAGGACAAAATGATGATCAAGATGATAGACAAAGAGTTGAACCAGTTCTTGCCAGATATGTAAGAAGGAACCATCCAGAGATCTAGATCATAGGAGACAAGAAAGCTGGTACAAGAACAAAAAGTAAGTCTCTAAACACAAGTTGTTTAATTTGTGAGTTTGAACCAAAATCTATCAATGTTGCACTTGATAATGAGGAATGGATAAGTGCTATAAATGATGAAATTGAGCAGATTGAGAAAAATAAGACATGGTCACTTGTACCAATACCAGATGACAAGAATTTCATCGGTACTAAATGGATATTCAAGAAAAAGATGATTGAGAATGGAGAAGTCACAAGAAACAAAGCAAGACTAGTATGCAAGAGGTATGCACAAGAGGAAGGTATTGACTATGGAGAGACCTTTGCACCTATTTCTAGGCTAGAAGGTGTAAGAATATTACTTTCTTATGCTGCATTCAAAGGATTCAAGGTATGCTAGATGGATGTCAAGTCAACATTCCTAAATGGAATACTTGAAGAAGAGGTATACATTGAGAAACTAGAAGGGTTTGTAGATTCAGACAAGAGAAACATGGTATTTAGGCTTCATAAAGCCTTGTATGGATTGAAACAAGCTCCTAGAGCCTAGTATGAATGAATTCATTCCTATCTTATAAGTATTGGATTTGTAAGGACTAGTGAAAATTGTAATCTTTATTTAAAGGAAGATACTGATACTAACACTTTGATTGCTTAAATATTTGTTGATGACAGCATATTTGGAGGCAATGATATGCTATGAAAATCATTTTCTAATGAGATGAGAAAAGAGTTTGATATGTCTATGTTTGGAGAGATCAATTTTTTTCTTGGTTTATAGATCATGCAACAATGTGAAGGTATTTTCATTACACAGTCCAAATACATTAAAGAGGTCCTGAAAATATTCAAGATGGAAGATTCCAAACTAGTTGGAACACTGATGGCTACTAGATGTAAGTTGAAAAAGGGGGACAAGACACCAGAGGTAAATTAGACTTTGTATAGATCAATGATTGGAAAACTCATGCATGTTTTACACACTAGACCAGATATTACACATGCAGTAGGAATAGTTGCAAGATTTTCTACTAATCCTAGAGAATCACATATGACTGTTGTGAAAAGAATTCTAAGATATCTAAAGAATACCGAGGAATATGGCTTATGTATAGAAAAGAAGAAAAATTTGAACTTAAGGTGTTTACCGATGCTGATTGGTTTGGAAACATTGATGACAGAAAGAGAACAACTAGAGGAGCATTCTTTATGGGTGACAGACTTGTCACATGGATTAGCAAGAAGCAAGGATGCATCTCTCAGTCTACTACAGAAGTAGAGTATGTTTCTACTGCTACAAATTGCTCAAATATTACATGGATCAAACAATTACTGGAAGGTATGCATATGAAGATCCTAAAACCAGTGATTATCTATTGTGATAATACCAGTTCAATAAACATTTTCAAAAATCCAGTCATGCATGCTAAGACTAAACACATTGCCATCAAGTATCATTATTTGAGAGAACAAGTTCAAGAAAAAGAGATGATACTTGAGTATGTGCAATCCAAAGAACAATTAGCTGATATCTTCACCAAGCCACTGCCCAAGGATACATTTGAATACTTGAGGAAAAGACTTGGGGTCACACCCTTGTCTACTAGTTAGTAAAATGACTAGAAGGCTGCATCAGCCTACATATTATTAGTATATCACTCATGTTGATGCAAGAAAAAAGATGAACTTCAAAGCTACATCTATATACAGAAAGGTATATATCATCACCCAACACTAGATAATATTGTTGTAGTGCTGATGGATAAGGGAAATTCAAGGAATATATTATGGATGAAGAGAAAAGATCGCTTGACATTAATGTCAGATATTTTTAAGATACTTGTTTGGCATTGCTATCAAAGGGAGAGAGATTATCCATATTATCACACTCTTCAGAAAAAGGAGAGAGATTATCCATTATCACATTAATCCAATAGGGAGAGATTATATCCTTAGGGAGAGAGATCAAAAGAGTTGCTGACAAGAGAAAAAGACATCAAAAGAGAAGAACAGTCAAGGGAGAGAAATTGACACAAGGAGAGAATGCAACACATCAGATGAATAAATATAGAGACCTATAAGAATCAAATCTAAGCTAAAATAGAGCTTACCAATGGTCAAACATTTTTATCAGTTATTAGAACAAAAAGATTGGTAGTTTGATGAATCTCAACTATTGTATTTCATATTGTATTAGAAATAGTATAGTGTGATAATATAGTATGTTTCCATCAATTCCAAAGGGAGAGATTGATGACATGTAACTGATTAAATGTGTGACAATGTTAAGTTGAAGATAATGCAAGTCATTAAATCAGTTAATGGATTGTATTGTCATTGATGTCAACTTGATACCATCTATATGGTCATGTACATAATGCCAAAGAATTCAGAGAACCAAAGGAACCATGGTTATGATTTTAGAAATACACAAAATTCATGCATTCACTAAGTGACAAAAAACACCGATGAAGTGCACACCGAAAGACAGAGAAAAGAAGAACAATCACAATGATACCCGACGATCAGAAGAACAGTATTGCCTGACGAAGCAAAACCACAGAGTGCCCGACGAGAAAATTCAAAAGGTTGCCTGACGAGTAAATTTCCAATGATGCCAAATAGATGAAGATCATGAAGCCAACTAGAGTCTCACCCATAGATCAGTTAGTCCTCACCGACGGATTAGTTAGTTGTGACCGACATAATAGAGAGTTCAAAAAATGACAAAATATCTACTTGGCAGAGCTAAATAAAGACTTAACTGGTTGTCTACTTTGTTTTATTCGACCAAAGATAAGTGATTTATTAAAAGATAATTTGTACAGTTGTTAAGAAGATATCTACGAGACAAATTAGCAGTTATGCTTTAAATCTAATTGGCTGGATTGTTTATCACACCAAGAATCAAGAACCAAGAAACAATGAATATTATGTCTATATAAGAGACACGCTTAATTCATTTTTGAATGGTATTAAGGGGAGTGAATAAAAAGAGGATGCTAAAGAGAAATTGATGAAGAACAACTTCATACAATACTGATCAAACAAGCTAAAGGAAGAGCTAAAATAATTCTGCTGACATCGATGAACAGTGAGCACAACATCATAGAGAAGAAAGTGTGGAGCACAAGGATTGAATTGATACATTGGTCAGAGAGGTAATGTACTTAAATAGATATGAAAATCTTCAATTCAAGTTGCAATATGAATAGGCCATAGTGTTTTAGTTTAACCATTGAAGCATCAAGTCTCTTAACCAAGCAGGACTTAACAGTCTTCTATATATTGAGGTACATCTCAAGGAGTGCCAAAAAGGTTGAT
>MU226499.1:489480-517905 GCA_018584345.1 Thuja plicata | reverse complement strand
AACCTCTATGTATAAAATCCTCTAACAAGGTCACACTTAACAGTGTGTTTGTAACCTTTAACAGGGTTGGCTCCTAATAGGGCTCACTTCAAAAGAGTGAAAATTTGGGGTACTGGTCCCAGTGGTTTTTCCCTTAATAGGGTTTCCACATTAAAATCCATGTGTTATGTGTGTATGATTCATTTCTTTATAGTTTTGCATCTCACATAGTTAATTTTGGATTTATCGGTATACTTTGCTTATTTACTGAGTTTCGATAAATAGTTATACTACTTATCGGTAATCAAGAAAGAATAATGATTGACAGAGAAAAATGATAGCCAGTTAATCATTATTAGTATTTCATGGCATGCATCTTGTAGGGACATAATAATCTAAGATTTATAGATTGGTGGTTAAGTTTGAAGGATAAAAGTTTGAGGCCACTGATTCACCCCCCCTCTCAGTTATTACTAACACGTAATTGTTCAACTAAGTCATACTCCTTAAAGGAATATGGTAACTTAGGTGCTTGAAGAAGCACAAGTTGAGGAGGTAAAGAAGTTGGAACAGTAGGATGAGGTTTATTCCGTGTGCGATAAGCATGTGAAATAGAATCCGTGTTGTCAAATAAATCCAAAGTTTCTCTAGGTTTACCCTTAATTGTTATTCAAGGACATCCTTTTACCATCAACAAAGGTTTAGGATATAACATTCTAGGTGCATCAATATTGCAAATAGCGGCACATGAAGGTAACCATGCACACATGCTATGGTAAAGGTCATTTGAAGAGGTTGTGGAGGAGGATGAAATAGGAATAGGATCAATGGAGATCATATTCGAACAATTGCCATCCTCACTACCATGTACCTCATTAGGGGATCTACCCTCTTTTGCAATAAAATCCTCATCAAAGTATTCAGAACAAAAATCATACACGTTGAACACAAAGTAGAACTACAAGCATGAAAATGTAAATGTTTTTGTATTTTTAAAGAAATTTTTTTATTTTTATTTTTGAAATATAACTGCAAGAACATAAAATAAATCTACTTTTTATATGCATGTAAGATCTAACATAAAATGCAAATCTAATACCAAAAAGAAAGAGTTGTCTATCGCAGGTTCACCAAAATGTAGAGGGGAAAATATGGAGATCTTAAGATAGGGTTTTGAACAATGAGGATTTGCTCATAAAAGAGACCCTATGCCACATTTAATCACTTACATTTAATTGTAATAATAAGTAATGTAAATCTGGAAATGTTTGCAAAGAATAATGGAATAAAATACATACCTCACAATATAGCAGATCTGGAAAAGCCTATTTTTTGATGTATGCATTGAGTTTCTGGAAATTCTACAACTGGATCTGAAATAGAAATGCAGAGATGGACAAAACCCAGAAATATTTTTCTTTTCTGAGTTAGGTCAACCTTGACCTCTTTGCATGGGTGCAATCGTAGCCCAAAATGTCAACCTTGACCTGCACTTCTCCGATGAAAAATCTGTGCGCAGATCCCAAAAGTTGGCTGAAAAGGGTATCCAAATCTGCTCTACAACTCTTGAAATAATGACTATAGATATCTGAAAATGGTGTTTTTGGGTGTTTATATAGGGTTCTGCCTTAGTCAAACCCCAGTTTTGGTGGTTTCCATCTCCACAAATAGTTGGATGTAATAGAATATGTGTGTGTGGGTTGCTCTTAGGAAGAGCTTTGAATGTGTAATGCCAAGATCTAATCCTCTAGATTGAAACCCTAGCATGAATTGAAATGAGAGAGAAATGCATAGATTTGAATATGATAAAGAAAGCATACCAAGCCCCCAAGGCTAAAGTACTCCTACCAAACTCACAATCCATATTTTCTACCCCATGATTATATCTTTTGAATGCTTGAATGTTGAAAATGGTAGATCAAAGAAGAAGGAAGGAAGGAAGAACTCTTTCTTGCTCCAATGAAGATCCATAATAGCTTGTCCACAAAATGCTTTCATGTATTAGGGCATCATCATGTCTTTTCCTCCTATATCACCCTCTTGAATTCTTGCATCATCATGTCATAATCATGTCATAATATCGTAATGTACCAATGAAGGCAAAAGAGAGTGCTTATATAGAGATCTCAAGGTAAGCCTCCTAGGGAAATGCAAGGGCCCATAATTAAAATTTCATTTGGAGTCATGGTCCAATCAAAATAACCAACTAAGGAGGAAATGAAATAAATTATATTTGAATGAAAAACCTTTCGCATTCGGATTCGGGGACCAATTTTAGATTTAGGACCTGGTTATGATCCAAATTTGAAAGTGGGAACCATAAATGATAGAGGTCAAGGTCAACCTTGACCCTGACCTAGGTCAAGGTTGACCTCGACCCTAACCTAGTTTAGGGTCGAGCTTGACCCTCTCCTAAGGTTTCAGGCTGGTCAAGATAAAATGCTAGTGATGTTCCCAAGTCGGGCAGGGACCTAGGTAGATGGGAAAACATAACAAAATGCTAGAAATAGGCACAGGGGCCTAGAATAGATGTGATGAAGGATAGGAGGACCAATACATAGGTGATACCTAGAAAATAGAGCCACAAAGAAGGAAATCAAGGAGAATCCTCAAGATCCTAACCCTAATTCCAAGTGCAGATGCATCCAAAATGCAAATCTATCATGTAAATGAACTAAAAGAGGGTGCTAAACCTACCAAAATGGAAGTGCTTCCATTTTAAGATGATACAAGAGGAAATAAGTGTGTTAGTAGAAAAGGATTGATAAATGTTATGCCTTCACAAACATTTAATGGCTCATGAAGATGCTTAAATGTTGCCTTGATGTAGTCTTGACCTTGGATCTAGGATAGGAAGAGAATGAATGCCTTCACACATTATAGGATCTAGACAATACTCCATATATTCCATGCTTGATGCTTGAGTTGACTTGATTTTCTCAATTGTATTGCTTGATGTCTTGAATGCTTAGGTTGATTTCTTCTCTCTTGGATTGGATCCCAATGAGGGAGGTAAGTGTATACTTATACCTCTCCAAGCCATTTTGTGTCTCAAGAATCAAAGTAGGCTGACTTTGAATCTATAATCTCACCTAAAATTATAATAACAAACTCCAATTCAAATCTGGGCCCAAGTTAGTGTGACTAGTGTGAGTTCTAATGACATGGGCACAAAAAGTGCACCCCAGTCCATCTAGGTCACCCTTGTCGAGGCAAAAATGGCTCAAATTTTAATTGGGGGCTAATATGATAATAAGGATCCTGAAAATATATGTAAAAATTGGGTGTGAAAAGGAGAAACATGGTAATAGGCCTATGTACACAAAATATAATGTTGAATGAAATAATTAAAGGGGGCACACCTATAATCAAGGGACCTCATTAATTAAAGGACTCAAACATAAGGAAGAATGGAAACACACTAAAATGAGTTCCAACTAAGCCTAAATTGTACACTTTAGCAAGGTGCTTACAATTTAAAACACTACAACTACACCATCATATTTTGGCAATAAAAATAATTCCAAATTTTTCATCACATGAGGATAATTTCATTTTTTTCAAACCTACCCCCAAATATAAAATGTGAGAGGATGATGGATTACACATGATGTTTGTTTCCCAAGTTTTCATCATAGTACTTACCTAAAGGGTATTTTTGCTAGGTTTTCACCATAGGGCGAATTATTTCTCTTTATTTTTTTTTTCTTTTTGTTTCTCATTCTTTCTATATTTTTGGAAGATAATGGATACATGATAGGATATGCATGAAAAACTTGAGCATCTTGTTCTTAGGATGATACTCTTGAAAATATGCAATAATGGACCATAGATATTGATGGTATGCTCAAAGATGTTGGTAGGATAATGAAGCAGAGATGAAAAAATGATTGGATGAAATGGGGAAATTATTGTACACCTTAGCAAGGTGATTAAAATATAGGATTCTATATTTAACCCCCACTTTAGTTGGAGAATGAGTCTGTAAGAAAAATATAAAAATGAAAAGAGCTAAAGGAGAGAATCTAAGTGAGTGAATAAAAATGAAGCATTTTACCATAAACACAATGAATGAGAGAGTGCTTAAAGATCTATCACCAAAACCATCAATATGCTCCAAGATCAACACAATGAGACAAGTATTTTGAAAGGGAAAAACTAAGAAAAAAACCCTTGTGTATATAATATGAATGAGGCGAAAAATCCTAGAGAAAGAGAGAATGTGAGAAAGAAGCTCACTACAACAATGAGAGAGAAAAATTTGAGATTATGAGAAAAAATAGTAGAAGTGAGAAAATTGTTGTAAAGTGTGTGGAGAAGCATCTCTTAAATAGAGATGGGTGATGGAGTTAGAATGTAACTCCCATGTTCTATGAATGGCACATTCATATTAAGTGTGTTCCAAGTGTGAGAATCCTCTTAAGGAGGAATAAGCTGATTTCCTTATTAAAGGAATAAAAAATATGAGTTGTCCTCCCACTTGGACTAGAGGAAAAAATAAATGAGGATACCTTGGTTTATCCTTAATAAGTTATACATACAACCAAGGAAACATTAATTTCTAATAGAGTCTACATGCATACTCATGGTAAAGTAGATCTACAACATAGAAAAATATCTCATTAAGATAAAAGAGACAAGGAAATGAACCAAGCCCCCAAGTGACTTAGGTCTTGTTGAGCGTTGTTTTTATACAATTCAATTGGTAGGATATTGAGATTCGATTTCCTCTCTTGAAAGAATAACGGGGTTATTGCCAATGTTCTCTGGGGTCGTGGTACAACCTTCTTGGTTACTCAGTTGAAGATAAATGTGAATGTTCATGAAGAGGCCTTTGCTGGTACATTCAAGACATCAAACTACAATGCAAATTTAGTACATTTTTTGGTTTTTTCTGATTTATCAAAGATTCGTGTTTTAACTACGGATGCAATTTTGTATTTTTTAAAGATGACTACTTTCAGATTTATGACAAAATTTAAATGACTAAGGTAAAAAGAAATGAACTAACTTGCTGAAAATGAATCCTAACAGACATAAACCGTAGTCGATCTTCCCTTGAAAATTGAATGATGGAGATATTTGGAACAAATCCATGAAGTATAAATCAGATAATGTCACAGTTCTATACTCGATGAATGAAATCGCTTGGAGAGAAAATGTATTCACTCGTGCAATATTTTCAAAACCTATCAAATCATGAAGCCACCAAGATGCGCGCATACACAAGATAGATTTATCATTAATCCCAATAGGTGATCTTTTCCATGAATTCATCACAACAAGGTAAATAGATCACAACAAACTCCAAATAATAGAAACGCAAATTCAAAACACACTAAAACAATTAGCTCTTTGAAAATAATGAAAAAGTATGCACACATTCATTAATTTCACATAGATAGAAGAAAATATCACACCATGAATGAAGCACCAATTGTAGATCTTTATTTCATTAGGAATCTGACCCTATTACATTACTTTTGATTACAGTATATAGAGTCCCGATCTACAAACTCTAAATGCCAAAATTAGGGCATCAGTGACTCTAAATTAATGAAAATGAACTAAAACTAAAACTTTGCTGAAAGAAAACTATTGCCAACTAATACTAAACAAATTGCATGGATTTTTTAATCCATTTACAATAAGTTTTTCCATGCAAGAGGGATCAAAATCTTCAAGAAAAGAAAGAGAAAGAAGATGGAGTTTCTTTGCATGCAACTGGAGTCTTCATCTTGATCTTGGAGTTCTCCCTTGGAATATTCATTCGGGGTTCTCTTTATGGTGGGAAATGATAGGGGACCTTTATTCCTTCCAAAAAGAACTCTAGTTAGGCACCCATATGATCTGAAGTTCAACTTCCATGCAAAAAAGTGATCTCACAGGAAAGACACATAAATTTGGACCCTGACCTCTACACCAAAATTTTCTAGGTGTCAAAATTTTCTTAAGTGTCGGAACCAAAATTGGAGGCCCCAAAGTTTTGGCCCTTTCAGAAGACAAAAGGCCAAAAGTTTGGTAAGGGTGAAAGGCTAAAAATCTTAACAGACTGAAATGCCAAAAATATGCATAGGCTGAAAGGCCAAAACTTCAGACTTAGGCTTTTGGAGAAAATGGCTCTGTGAAAAATGTACTTAGCCCTTTGGGAAAATGGCTAAGTATGAAAGACCGTGTTTCTTAGTATGGTTGAAGGGATCTAAGGAATCCATTTGGAAACACCTTTGGATGGGTAGCTCAGAGCCTTTGCATGATCTCATGAACTTCTTCATAATTTATTTCCTTCCTCTTGACCTTATTAATCCTTCATTCTTGCTTCCCTCTGAAAATGGTCAATTCAGAGGAAAATAATTTAATCTCTTCTTCATGTTCAGACATCCTCAGCTTGTTTTCTTTTGAATAGAATAATTGGTGTAAGGCCTCCTTAGTGTCAACATCTACCAGGATATCTCTGAACAATTGTATTACTTCTTTTGTTGGGTACAAGGTTTGTTTTTGTTGATCCCTGTACAATTCTAAACCAATCTCTGTGAAGAAACCTCCTATTTCTTCTACCCAATCTATGAATTCCTTTTTTTTCTCCTTTATACGAGCTAGGAATTTTTTGTAGACCTTAACTATTTTGGATATGATCTTGATCTAGGTCTTGAAGTTATCTAGCTCTTCCCCCTCATAAATATTGACCAGGATCTGGAAGCATTACTTCTTGATAACCTTGAGGTCTTGGAGAATATCCTTCCATTTGTTGCCTTCAGAATCCAGTCCCTCCTCATTCTCCATTAGATCAATCAACTTTATGGCTTCAATTAGGATGACTCTATAAGGCTTGAATATGATACTGATAACCCCTTCTCTGTATTTCTCAAAATCATTCTTCCAATCCGCACTTGCTTGGATGAAAGAAGGGGTTACAACTGCCGACAATTCTGGGGTGGCTCTCTTTTCTAACACAACCTTTAATGAGGCCTCCGAGCAATTTGGTCAATGGGACCCACAATTTAATGAATGAAATTCTTCAGAGCCTCATTTTTCTCTGTTAGGGACTTTATGGTTGCCTCGTCCTTGCTCATGAATCCTAGAGCATGTTTAAGCCCTAGGGCTGCCAATGTATTTTTCCCTTCCCTGGTAGGCTCTCCTAGATCTACCTCCAAAAATATATAATCTTCAGGGGTTATCTATGCTTGAGGGGTGCTAGTAGAGGGAACTTCCACTTGTTCTTTCTAGTGACCTCTAGTGTCTTGGGTGACGTAAGATATGGTCCTTGCTGGTATGTTGGCCTCTTTCTGATGAAAATATTTCCCCAAGGATTCCATACTTGTGTCTTCTCCTTCCTCTTCATTAGTGTAGGCCCTTTTATGAGGCCAAAAATCTTTGGTAAACCAAGTAGGTTTAGTAAAGGTGGTAACAAGCTCATATCAGGAAATATGGAGGATTGAAGCTAAGTTTTATGGTCTGGGGGTCCTCTCCTCTTTTGAATCTTTCTCCTGTACTTATTATTGCCCACCTAATCCCCTCTCTCCTTTCATTAACATATTTTGTTAATCCTTATCTTAGCCTTCATCTTCTGAGGACCTGATCAACACTTCTGTATTAAGGCCAGTCATGGCTGCTAGTGTGGTTTGGAAGGATGACATGACTTCTATGCTTATTGACCCCTAGGGAGTTGGGATGAAGCAAGGAAAAGGGACTGCCGGTGGTGGAGTAGGTGTTGGCATTATGGGTGGCAGAGTAGGAGTAGGAAGATTTGGAATGGGAGGTGGGAGAGTAGAAACTGAAGGGGGTGGAGTTGGCATTGGAGTTGGGAGAGAAGGTGGTGGAATAGGGATTGTAGGTGGGATAGAGATTGGTGGAATGGGAATGTGAGGCAGTGGAGTAGAAGTGGAACTCTCTCCTACATCTTTATCTCCTGCTATATCCTGAGCCACGATGGTGTCTTGAGTTCTAGGCCCTTGGCTAGTGTTAGATCTTGTCCCTATGATTAGCGTGTTTAGTGCAGGATTGGTGAACTAGGCTAGAGATGGAGTGAGGATCACTTGGGGTTGGATGAGAAATGGTTCTCCCATGTTAAATCCTATTGAGGAGTCAGGGGTATCCTGTCCCTAATTTGCAAAGCCTTCTAGGCTTCCAAAATCAAATATTTGGAACTCATATGAACCTAAGGCATCCAGAGGCTTTTCCTATTCTTTTGGATCCTCCATGTGTTTTCTTATAGCCTCCTTTTCTTTCCTCTTCTAAGAGGCTATCTGAGACCTTTTCCTTTTAATCAATAGTGTGTCTTCCACTTTTTTGGCTCCTATGGTAAGGTTTTTAGTCATGGAGATGCAAAAGCTCTCCTCCTTTTGTACATTTTCTTTCCCTCTCTAGTGGTAGGGGGAGATTGACTAGAAGTGGAAGGGCCTTCATCTTGTGTGGCCTGTGATGATCCAACTGGAGGATCTATCTTTCTTGTCATCCTAGTTTTGGGAGCTTTGTGCCTAGGATTTGAACCATATTATACTGCACGTTCATGGCCATATAGTGTCCCAGACTTCTGTGGTGGGGCCTTCTTGTATTGTGGTACAATGGATTTCTCTCCCCATTTCTTATCAGCCTTCCTATGTGGATCCATCAATGTATTTACAGGAATAGGATCCATTTTATAGGGACTTTTAATCCATGCCTCTGCTGTTCTGACCACATGTCAAGCTTGGAATTTGATATCATCATTTTTGTCTTTATCAATTTCTGCATTCAAGATGGGCCTATTGTATATCTTGTCCACAGTATAAATGGATTCCAGCATAGTATTTGAATCTTTCTCCCAAACCTTTGGGGGAATTGGGGCCTTCAAGGTCTCCTATGCAAGGGTAAGGGACATCCTACAATAGTACTTGATTCTAACCTCATGCTCATCAATGCAATTTATTCAGTGGTCTTCAAGGTGTGGCTCATGAATATAGAATTTTCTAATGATGTGGGTCTATGTACCTATTGGGTCAAATTGGGATTGGATAGTTTTGTATATTTGAAGTGGGTAATTGTCCCAATCAAAGGCCAAGGAATTGCAATATTTCATGTCTTGGAGAGTATACGGGCCTAGGAGGATAGGGAAGTCCTAGTAGTGCTTCTTTTTATGCTTTATGTGCTCATGAGCATCTGCGAGATACCTGGCCATTTCTAGAATAATTCCCTAGTCAGATGGGTACCCGAGTAGCTTCTTTGGTTGCAAAGTAGATCCTACCACCTAGATGTATGTAAATATCCCAAGAAATATGTAATAAGCCCCAATGGCCCTTACCTTGGAAATATCTTCTTCTGACATTCTCTTCACAAAATCACCTTCAATGGACTGGATGATTGTGAAGATGAAAGCATCATTTACTATCATGTTGTCTAGGATATCTTATGGCATATCTACCCTTTTCACTAGCTCCAGATATATAATATGGGGCGATGAATTTTGATAATTGATGTTGCCCCTTTTTGTGAACCCTAGATAATCTTCCTGTGCAGCTAACATGTACACTATGTATGTACTCATGTAGAATTTTGGATTATGTTTCATCACAGTCAGTTGTTTGTCTAGTCTATCACTGATAATGGTGGCCCAATCAAACCTGGCCTTGCAATTTCTGATCTTTTCTATTAACAGGATCATCCACTCCTCAAGCTGGATGGACTGAGGTAGTCCATACACTTGGCTTAAGAGTGTTACTACAGCCTTGATGTCATCTCTTATATATCCTCTTTTGAGGTCTATCTTGTCTAGTTTAGTCTTTAGGAGAGGCTTCTTGAGGTATTCCTTATTTGCGATCTCATATGCCTCTTCACCTTTGTTCCTGAACCACCTAAGGCCCTTTTCTATGAAGCAGTTGTAGAATTTATCTACACCCTTCTAGAGTTGGAAGAACTCTTCTATATTGCCTGGTCTTATGTCTAGAACCACCTATCCTTCAGTGTTTTTGACTACCCTCTCATCTAAGCTGTAGTGGTTTGCTAGGGTCATTATTAGCTCTGAGAATGTAACAACCACTAGATGGGTTGGTGCCTTGACTAGGCCCGATAAGACTAGAGAGGTGTAGTCTTTGGACCTTTCCACTGGCTGGGAACACCTCACCAGGAACTCATCCCAGTCTACATTGCTGATATCAGTATCATTGATCTTTACATGTTTGTTCCTAATCTTTGAAGGGTGGTGATTCCCCTTGTAAATGGACTTTATAGGGGATGTTGTTCATTTCTGAGGGATTCCTTCAGGGAAAATGCAAGTATCAATATCTTTTATTTGAAAGAAAACTAAAAAAGAGAAAAGGAAAATTAAATAACTAAAGAAAAAATAAGTAGAGGCTCTTAAGTAGCCAGAAATGAAGATTTTTCTCTTTTTCCCTTTTCAGGATTTCAGATGCCAAAAACTGGGTTGGGGTTCGAAAAGGCCAAAAGTGTGAAATAGAGAGTTTGAAGGAATAAAACCTCTTGGGCTTTCGGGGTACGAAAGTTGAAAAATAGTTTCAGACTCCAAAATTTTGAAACCTCAGGAGAGAAGATCCCGTCTTTGGTCATTTGGACTTTTTGGAGGTCCAAAATGCCAAAGCGGTCGAAGGTGCAAGGGGAACTTGGGTGAAAACCATCCTCAGAGGGAAAGTTTTTAACCTTTTGGAGGCTAAAAACCTGTGACTAGGTCGTGACAAAAAACCCTAAGGTCAACAAAAAAAAACTAAAAAAATGAAGAGTGCCCCCTCTACAAGCCCAAGGGCGCAAACCCTAGAGACTTGGGGAGTGAAACACGACTTGACCAAAAAATATACCCTAAACTGACCGAAGAAAAAAAAAATGATAGGATGGGAAGAAGAGAACCCTACCTGTCGTTTGCGAGAAGGGGAAGGAAGAAAACCACAAAGAGCCGAGGGTGGGGAGCAAGTGGAAAAAACTGAGAAAAGAGGCGAGTAGGAGCGGTGAGCACATAGGGAAGAAAAAACATCTGAAGACAAAAAATAAAAGTGAGGATCACTTAGGCCTTGGGCTACTTAAATAGCCCGTGGGGCGACTTCACCTAGTTTCGGCACTTTCGAGGATGAAACATCAATCATCGGGTGACCTCATTCCCCCTTCGGTGTTTCAGGGTCTGAAACACCAAAAGGTCCAAAGGTTTTATCCTTCAGCCTCTTCGGTGTCTCAAAGGCCAAAACACTGAAAGGTTTGAGCTCGTTCTTTTGGCCATCTCAGCATTTCGGAGGACTCTGAGTCCTCTAAAATGTCAAAAGGGAAAAAAGGTGAAAAATGCCTTTCTTTTCCTCAATAGGCTCCTCAAGAGACCCAGTTAAAGGAACAAGGAGAGGGCCAGACTTGGGAAAAACCAAAAAGAGAAGGGGGTCCCCATGGTCAGAGGACCAAAATGGGGTGTGTTTTGTGGACCCACAACAAATAGCCCCAAAAAAAGGAGGAATGACTGAGGTGTTTCTTCATCATCAAGACTCTTCTAGTTTATAACTTTGTAATAGAACAAAAACCAAGAGACATCTGTGTTGACTATCTTTACATGGCTTTAATTTTGAAGTTTTTGGCTGGTCTCCTAGTGTGTTCTCATGTGTGTTCATTCCTTGAACTTTTATTGTGGTAGCCAGAACATTTGTCAACTATTCCCAACCTTCACCATGTAGACCAGGGCTTCTCGGAAAGAGATTTGCTGCTAGTTAGGCATCCATAGCCCTGAAAAAGTTTTCCCCCAATCCAAAGTATAACCTTTCTCTACTATTGGCCATGCATCCATAGCCCTGGTAGAGTTTTTTATAGTCACCCTTGTCTATTTTTGTCTGCTAAGCTATAGGTTTTGGATGAGAGTTCTTTTCTTCAAACAATTATTCTTATTTTCTTCTTGGTGCATGAAACATATCAGGCTCTTGATGTAAATAATTATATATGTGCAGGTTCATATTATCTTCTTTGATCGATCCAAGCAACGATTAGGCAGTACTGCTTGGGTTTCACACTTGTGACCTCTTCGGGCCACTTTTCTTTTGTGTGCTCATTTCTCTCTTTCTTCAACTATTTTTTCTTTTGCCCCTGCCTTCACATTCATTTAGACTTGGGTTCTGGGATCGATGGGTACCCAAACCAACACACTAATGCTAGTCACAACTAAAAAATTCTCAAGATACCAATGCTCTTGGGTGTTGTCTCTTAATGTGCTTTGTGATTAGGATAAGTGAGCTTTGAACATCTTACTATTTGTCAATGATAAATGCCACCACTTTGTTTTTTTGGAGTGTTCTCTACGCTGTGTGTTCCTTTGGATAATTTGAATTTAAAATACCTCTACTCCCATTTAGAAACCCCTTGGAATGAATCCAAGACACACTTGACCCAAAGAAAAACAAGCCCTGATAAAAAGCGAGCGATCACAAATGGAAGAAAGGGACTGACGGCGAAGAAAATGAAAGACCGAAAGAAAGAAAAAAGACTATGATACAAGGGATGAAAGGTAGTTCCACTTAGGATCTAAAGTAATGTTTGATGAATTTCCCATTGATTGGTAATGGGGTCAACTCTGTATTTAAGGTGCTGATCCTGAAAGTGTTTTCTCCCAAGATCTTTGATATCTGATAGGGGCCTGTCCATAATTTTTGAAATTTGGTGTGGCTTCTCAGCTTTTCCTTTTCCTTATCCCACATGAGGACAAGGTCAGAGATCTTTAAGGCTTTAATGGTGTCTCTCTTTTCAAACCACCTCTTGATGATGTCCTGGTGCTTTGATACATGCTCCAAGGCCAATGGTCTTTTCTCCTCAAAGTTGAGGAGGTTCATGAGTCTAACTTGTACTCAAACTTTGCCTCCCATGTACTAGTTCATAAATCTCAAGATTGTGATTTTCAAGTTCATAGGGAAGAGTGGTTGTAAGTTATAGAGTAATTGGTATGGGGATGTCCGCAAAGTATTCTTGATCCTCACCCAGTCTATCCATAGGGAATATTTTAGTTGTGTGTGCCAATCCCGGGGATTGTCATCGAGGAGATGTTTGATCACTGTCATCAAGTTCTTATTGGTATACTCTGCTACAGCATTACCTTGTGGATAATAATTAGAAGATAATTTGAGGATTACCTGGTTTTTGAAGGCCCACTACATGAGTGAGGTGGATGATAAAGAGGTAGGATTTTCATATACTAGATAGAACGACATTCCAAACCTGGTTATGATGTGCTCCTCTAGGAACTTGGTTACTACATCTGTGGTGCAATTCTTCAGTGCTTGGGCCTCCATCCAACATGTGTACTAATCGGTAGCCATTAGGATGAGCTTGTGTCCTACAGATGAAGGGGGGATAATCACTCCAACAAAATCTAAGCCCCATTAGGTGAACACATGTACCTCGTATACTGGTTGTAAGGGCATTGCTGAATTTCTCTCTCAGGTTGTGCTTGTTTGGAAAGTGTGGCATGATCTCACTTGTTCTCCAGTGTCTTTGAACAATGTTGGCCAAAAATATCCTACCCTTAGGGTTTGGTGGGTAGTCGCCTCAACTGAACTGTGTCCTGTCTTGTATCTGTCATGAAAATCTTCTAGGACTTGCTTCACTTTGAGCCTATCCAGGAACCTTAGGTACAGACCCTCATAATTGTGTTTATACAACTGACCATTCTTCAACATGTAGGAGTTTCTTTTGATTTTCAAAGCCCTTCTCTATGAGCTATTCATCCCCTCTTGGTAGCGATTATGTAGTAGGTATCAGACCACATCTTGATACCATATATTAGTGATCACACCTTGATCGATGTAAGTTTCACATACTAGACCTTCTTCCACTTCAGAGATCAGTCTCATCAAACCTTGGCCTCTGAATAGTTTTATTGGCTATATTTCTAGGTCAAAATCCTACAAGATGGCCATCCATTTTCCTCTTTTCTCCCCTAGCTCATTTTGCATCAGTAAAGATTTTATGGCTACGTCTGGGACTATCGCAAAGACTTTGCTCATATGTAGTGCTAGAATTTATATACCTCTTTTACTAAGGAAAAATATTGTTTGTATAGGTTGGGGTACCTAACTTCAGCATTCTTAAAGGGGCAACTCATGAAATCTATTGGTCTCTCATTCTCCCCATCTTTCTTCTGTGTGAGGATGCCGGCGCAAGAATGTTCCGATGCAAAAGAGTATAGTTTGAAGGGAATAGTGTAATCTAGACTAATGAGGAAAGGGGTGGTGGCTATGAAATTCTTGATTTCTTCAAATGAATTCCTTACTGGGGGAGTCCACTCAATATTATCATCCTTCTTCAGCATGTCATTGAGTGGTTTTACTATCTTGGCAAAACCACTGATGAAATTCCTTACAAAGTTAATCTTCCTAAAGAAAGACTTCAATTCCTTGCGATTATGAGGTGGTGTTAGCTTGAGAATGGCTTGGACCTAGTCAGGGTCAATTACTATCGCTATTTTTGAAATTATGTGTCCAGGCAACTTGCCCTTTGTCACCCCGAATACACATTTCTTAGGATTTAGGGAAATCCTGTATTTCCTGCATCTCTAGAGGACTTTCCTCAAATCACTTATATGATCGGCCCATTTTTTTGAAAAAATAGTTAGATCATCCATGTAGATGATGATACATTTGTTGACTAGCCCTTTGAAGGTAGTGTCCATTTCTCTCTAGAAAGTAGCCCTGACGTTGATTAAACCAAAGGGCATTCGTCAATAGATGAATGTCCCCCATTTGGTGGTGAATGTCATCTTTAATCTGTCTTCCTCTTGCACCATTACTTAGTTGTATATTGAATAGCCATCCATAAAGGACATCATTTGGGAACCATTCACTACTTTCAATACCTCAACAAGTGAAGGGAGTGGGTAATTATCCTTTCGAGAGGCTTTGTTCAGGTTTCAGAAGTCCATGCATAGTCAGATCTTTCCAGTCTTCTTTCTCATAGGTACCAAGTTGGCCATCCATGTGGAGTGTCATATGGGGAATATGATTCTAGCATCTAGTGATTTCTAGACTTCCTTTTGTATCAAGGGCTCCATAGTAGGATTAACAGGTCGTTGACATTGGTAGAATGGTTTAGAATATGGCTTCAGTGGGATATTGTGCATAATGACTAAGGTGTCATATGGTTTTAGTTCTTCATAAATCTAAGCTATGACATCTCAATACTCTATAAGGAGGTGGACCATCTCATCCTTTTCCTCTTTGGTACATACTCTCCCAATGTTAACTTCCCTTGGCTCATCTTTGGTGCCAAGGTTGTACGATTCATATTCTTTACCATCGGGTGATATGTCTAGATGTATTTTCATAGTGGTCCAATCACTGTCAAAATCCTCTCTAGTTCCAGCATTCCTTTGGGTATAGAATATTTCCTTAGGTTTATGATGCCTTGATCATTGGGGTCTTCCATGCTAACTTCTTTTTTTGCCTCTTCCTTCTCTTCATCTATGATTTGTTTTTCGAACACACTCGCACACATGATGAACTCGAGGATGTGTTGGTCATCTTGAAAGACTTGGAAATTAGTGATGTTATCAGGGATGGACAAGGATTCAATAAGTTCAACTAAGAAATTATTTATTTTAGAATTCTCCATCAAATGTAATGAACTGGAGGATATATCTAGGGCATCGACAATGATGTTCTTCCTTCATGGGATGGCCTTGATGTTGAGTTCTTTTAAGTCATTGATCAAGTCCCATTCCCTATTTTGGTAAGAGGAAAGCCTCTTATCATTGCAAGAATACTGATTGCAAAATTTTTTGATAACCAATTGTGAATCTCCTTCTACCATCAAGGCTTTTATTCCTTTCTTGTGGGCTAGGAGGTGTCCATGGACCAATGTATCATATTCTGCAACATTGTTAGTGCACAAAAATTGTAATATGTATGCAACATAGAAAGACTTACCTCTTGGATTTATGAGTTTGATCCCTGCTCCCGCTCCTTGCTTACATTTAGAGCCATCAAATCATTTTCCATATTTGGTATTGCTTTGTAGGTTTCAAACCGTCAAGGACCCTCTTTGAGAATCCCTTTGTTTAGGGCTTCTGCTTCTTTTCTCTGTCACTACCTGAGGAAGTTGACCCTATTTTCCCCTCTCTAGATCATTTTTGAGGCTGGGGAACTTAGTACCTTCATCATCTTTGTCTTTCTTTAATTATCTGTATGGAAGACATGCTCGATCATCTGAAGTGCTCCAGTCATTGAATAAGTTTAATGTAGGGTTTTTGGTGTCTAAATCTGACCCACTATCTTGACTTTCGGTCGGGGTGTCAGGGTCCACTAAGTTATCTATCCTAATCATGGAGCCACCTTTGCTTTCTACTTCGAGGGTTTCCTTTTCTGCCTCAGGCTTCCTTAGGGTTTTGATTGGTAGAGTGATTTGGGTTAGTACTTGGGACAACACATTTTGGAAATGAAAGCACATGAATTCTGAGTGACTCTCTTGATGTAACCGACAGTACCCTAACAATAGAAGGATATTAGGGTCCACATCTTTCCCTAGGTGATGCATGCTTATCATTATATTTTTGATAAAGTTTTGAAATATGTCATCATGAATGTTGGGTTAAGTGTGTGGTAAAATGTGACATTATAATCTGCAACCAAATACTTCAATAAACCATTAAATCAAGGGGTTCGCAAAACATGAGACTCAAAAGCACAAAACTAAAAACCCTTTGAATTGACCTATTGCTTCCTAGTTGAAGTGAGTGTGATTCTCATAGTTTTCCATCACATTGGACATGGAGAAATTAGTGACTTGAATACTCCAAAATGGAATATTCAATCCAATGAGAGGGAGCAAGACGCATAGACTTGCATAATTTTCTCTTGAAAGCTTAAACATGAGAATGCATGAACTAACAAGATAAATGCATAACATTGTGAGGAATAGAACTAAGATGCAAGATTAATCTACCAAATGAGAAGAAAAATGCATCTATATTAAACTAAGAAGGAAAATAGCATGCCATCTAAGCTAAGAAGTGAAGCTAACAATGCAAGAAATGCAAGAAACTACTAATGAAAGAAAAATGACTATGAATGTTCTTAGTAAACTCTAGAGTGAAAATAGCATGATAACTTTACTCCAAATATTATTGTTATGAATGATCAAGGAGCTATCCCTTTTATAAGAGATTCCAAGGAATGAGTGGTTGAGATTAAGAGGCAAAAGAATTGATCAATGGTAGAGATGCAATTCCTCTCAATCCATTTGAGATGAAGGAGTTATTTGGACTAGTCAACTTTGTGGAGAATAAGACAAAATTGGTATTTTATCTCTTTTATTTGTTTTATTTGATTTTTGAGTGCACACCCATGTGTGAATGGGTTCACTTTTTGAACTTAGGACCTTTTTTATTTTATCCCAATGTTTATGCTTTTTTGGGTTTAGGCTTTGATGCTTGATTATTTGATTCAGCAAGTTAGGATTAAAATTATATAAGAAAGTTTGACTAATGCTCAATAATTTGGAGTCTATAAATAATGTCTTAGATTTAGGATTTATTAAGACTAAATATTTAAGAAAAGGGGCCATGGGTTTGCTAGACCATTTTTGGGTGATTACATTTGCCCCTCTTTGACTGATGTGTGATCGATCTGGGAACACATTGAGTCAAAGAACATTTGAAGTTTGATCGAATATGGAAATAGCTTGATGTGAAGTGATGAAACTATCCCATAGATTAGAAACCAATTCCAAACTTGATCAAACAAAGATGGATTGAAGATTTGAAGATACCAGCTCTGGACTTGATTGAGTGAAGACTGATAAAGAGGTCAGCTCTGAACTTGATTGAACAAAGACTAACAAGGAGATCTGAAGATATCAACTTCGAGCTTGATTGAGTGAAGACCAACATAAGGGATCAAGCATTCAGTTTGATGTGAAGTGATGAAACTAAATGTTTGTCCTCCAAGCATATTTTTCAATTTTAAGATTAAGTTTGAATGACGAACAAACCTGATGTGGTGCGATGAGACCAATTGTCATTTGATTGATTGATTGGGATAATTGACTTGATATGGATCCTGATGAAGCCAATTACTATATTGAGGGGAGTTCTTAGATTGATATGGTGCAATGAATCTGATATTCCCCTAGAGCTTTGAGATTTGATGCGCAGTGATTAGAATCACTTGATTAGATCTTGATTTGAGTCAGGGTCTGATGCCCCTAGATTGAAATTGTTGGTGTGAATCAAATTTTTGATGTAGTGGTACTGCCCCCTCAGGAAAAAAATAGAAAGGAGGGGAGGCACAAGCTCGATAGATCAAAAAGAATTGGAGAATTTGAGATGCAAGCCTGTCTGAGGTTTGGTTGACCAAGTTTGACCAAAATTGACTTAAGTTGACTTTTGAATTATAGAGGGAAATGCAAAATAAATTTGATCAAAGGGAATCTCAAATCGAGATCCTATGAGGAAAGTGTCAACAATCAACTGCATTTGATAAAATTAGGTTAAATTGCATTTTTTGGGATCAAAACATCATCAGATTTTGATTTCGGTCCCGAAAATGGATTCAGAGTAGTCTGATTAGCTAGGGATGCAATTTTCACATCCATAGGAGCATTTTGAAAAATCATGCATGCTTTGTTTATCTTGTGCTAAATACATGTCATGCTCTTGTTCTTGTTACTAAACCCTTTGTGCATAAATGAATAACCTTAAGGAGATAGAATGTAGTTGATTGCATCAGCAAAGGATTAGAGGAGCAATAGGTTAAATAAATAGCTTTGTGTTTAGATTATCTAATGGAGTATGTTACCATGCTATCATGCAAGCCTAGAAATGCAACCTAAAATGCGAGTCAAGTCACCGATTTCTTTAGTCATAATATTTTCATCGTTTAGATGTTTGGGACACCAGAGAGGATACAATCCTTAGTGATACCAGCAGAATCATAAGGATATGAATACGACTCTTCATTGGATAGATGTGAGAAACAATTGTAAGCATCTAGGCACAAGAGCTGAGATGACCTGAACACTAATTCTAGTTGATATAATAAAAGTGCACCAATATTGAGGCATTCAGGGCCAAGATAACCACGAGTGTGCTATTATTGAAACAAGAATAATAATAGAAAAGGAGATAGGACCAACCTCACCTTATGGTACAAGAGAGTAGGTTTGAGGGATGTGTGGCTGATCCACCTAAGTGTGGAAGGTCTTATCACAAACACCCTACTCTCTTGACATAAAGATCATTGGAACTATACCAATAAGTAGAAATCAAAGAAAACATAGGAAATTATTAATAATAGACAACATACAAGAAAATTGTCAGCAATCGTTCAATCTGTTTAGCTTGTTTAATGTGAGTGTTGACGAACATTGTCATATTGGTTTGTTTGTCTGTTATTGTGTGTATATTATCCAATTTTGTGTTGAGAAACACATATTTGTCCGAATGGGAGTGTTGAGAAATACTATTAAGTAAGGTGTTGAAAAAAACCAATGTGTTAGTGGAAAACTATCTAGAGAAGGAGACCAATTATGAGGAATTGACAGGTTTGACTGAGATGATGTGTGAAGAACAAGAGGCCTATACAAGACCTAAGAATGGCTTCAATCAGTGAAGTGAGGACTGGATTGATGTGATAGCTCAGAAAAGCATGAAGATCATCCCACAGATGAGATGAGCCAAGCTATGCATTGATAGATGGAGTGCTAGATTACAAGTGGTGCCTGTTGGCAGGTTTTCACCACTTGGCAGAGATTCTATTTTTGCTACCAAGGCACCTATTTCCAGGTTTTCACCAAGGCACTTTTTCTTGATTTTTCAAATTTTTTGTACTTTTCACTTTTTTTTTATTTTCTTTCTTTTCTTATTTTTGATTTTTTTTTTGTTTTGACTTATCAAGGTGCCTGTTTGCCAAGTTTTCACTGAGACAGACATTTTTTCAGGACTTTTTCCAGATGTTTTTTTATTTTTATCTTTTTAAATTTTTTGTTGTTTTTGATAATTTTCAAGATCATATATGTATGTACATGCTGCTGACCATCAAGAATGCTCAAGCATAGAACTTCTTCAGGTGGAGAGTATTGATGAGATCAGTAAAGGTATCCCCTTCTAGAGTTGATAGTTAGTAGACCCCAGAGCCAAATGTTGTGGTGATCACAAAGGGACCTAGCCAGTTGGGTTCAAACTTCCCCTTTTGTTCATGATGTTGATTTTTTGGATTTTCTTTAAGAAAAAGGTCTCCAACCTGGAATTCTCTATGTCTCACTTTCTTGTTGTAGCCTTGAGACATTCTCTTTTGATAGACCCTTAGATGGTCGAATGTTTCTTTTCTACGTTCATCAAGTAGTTCTAGCTCCTAGATTTTGGAAATCCAGTAATCTTCATCAGTAATGAGTCTATGCAAATTGACTCGGAGAGAGGGTGTTTCTGTCTCAATGGGAAATATAAATTTTGTGCCATATACTAAGGAAAATGGCATTGCCTCTATAGGTGTTTTGATGCTAGTTCTATAAGCCCATAAGGATGGATTGAGTTGAAGGTGCCAGTCCTTCCTAGTCTTACTCACTGTTTGATGCAAGATTTTCAAGATGTTCTTATTGGAGGCCTCGGCCTGTCCATGCCCTTGAGGGTAGTAAGTAGAAGAACAATGTTGGGTGATTTTGAACTTGTCACAAATTTTTTCCATGTATTTATTTTTAAATTGCACCCCATTTTATGTCACAATGGATGAAGGAATGTCATATCTATAGATGATATAATTGAGGATAAACATGGATACTTTATTACCTATTTCTTTGATCAAGGGGATTGCCTCAACCCACTTTGTGAAGTATTCAGTAGCTATTATAATGAAGTTGTGTCCACCATAGGATGAGGGATAGATTTTTCTGATCAGATCAAAGACCCATTGCTAAAATGGCCAATGAGTAATTTAAGGTAACAACTTGCATGTAGGAGTGTGAATCAGGGTACCATGAGTTTGGCATTTTTTGTATGTCTTGGAAAAATGTATGGCATATTTTTCCATAGAGGGCTAGTAGTATCCTACCCATAAGATTTTCTTAGCTAATGAAATACCATTCGAATGAGACCCACATACACCTTTGTGGAATTCCTCTAGTGTGCTTTTAGACTCGTCATGTTATAGACACCTAAGGAGAGTACCATCAAGATCTCTTCTATATAGGTTGTTAGCCATGATCAGGTAATGGGATGCATTCCTTATAAGTTTTCTCTTTTCATTTCTGGATAGGTTATTTGGTAGAGTTTGATTTTGGAGGTAGGAGTAGATATGAGTGTAACAGGAGGAGTCGGTACCCACTAGGGATTTTGGGGAATCATAGGTAGGAAAGAGGAGTTCTTCCACTAGGAAGTCATAGAGAGAGTGATGATCTTCAAGTTTTAACATGGAGGCCAAGGTGGCTATAGCATCAGCTGCTTTATTTTCTTCTCTCGGTATCTATTGGAAAGTAACAAATACAAAATATTTTGAGCATCAATCATGCATTTATATGGTAGCAATTTATCATCCTTTGTTTGGTATTGGTCATTTAATTGATTGATTACCAACTGTGAGTCACCATAGATGTGCAGTTTAGTAATTTTCCATTCGATAACCATCTTTAAACTATTTTCTAAAGATTCATATTTTGCAATGTTGTTAGTGCAAGGGTACATCATTTTGTAATCTTTTGGGATCTTATATCCTTTCTATGTGATAAAGAGGGTTCTAGCACCAGCTCGCTGTTGTGTAAATGATCCATTGAAGAACATTGTCCAGGTACATTCTGCAAGGTGTAAAATAGATTCATTAGGAAATTCTATCAACAGTGGTCGTGTATCTTGGAAAGGAGCATCAACAAGGTGATCAACAATAACTTGTCCTTTAATTGCTTTTCTGTCGATGTATTAAATGTAAAATTTGTTGAGGATCATAACCCATTTAGCCAACCTTCCCATGAGATTTTCTTTATTTAATAAGTACTTGAGAGGATCTATTTTGGAAATTAGCTTAACAGAGTGTGCCAACATATAGTGTCTTAGTTTTTGAGAAGAAAAAACTACAACAAGACAAGATTTTTCAATGATAATGTAGTTATGCTCGTAAGATACCATGGTTCTTCTTATATAATATATGGCTCTTTCTTTTCCTGTTTCATCTTTTTGTGCCAAAAAAGCTCCTAGGGATGTGTCTGTAACTGAGATGTAAAGAAGAAGAGGCTTTCCCTGAATAGGATCCATCAGTATAGGTGGATTAGCAAGATATTCTTTGATTTGTTGGAAGTTTTTTTCACACCCCTCATCCTAGTTGAAGGTAACTCCTTTGTGCAATATCTTGTAAAAGGTTGTGCTTTATTTATGAGTTGGGATATGAATCTTCTGATAGATTGGAGTTAACCTTATAGATTCCTAACCTAACCGATGTTGCGAGGAGGTTGCATATCCAGTATTGCCTCTACCTTTTTAGGATCAACCTCGATTCCTTGGGCTGAAACAATGTATCCCAACAAATTTCTAGAAGTTACACCAAAAGCACATTTCTTAGGATTCAATATAAGATTGAATTGTTCAATTCTATCTAGAATCCTTTCTAAATCTTCTAGGTGAGTAGCCCTTCTTGCTGATTTGGCCAGGGTGTCATCTACATAGTCCTCCATGTTTTTATGCATCATATCATGGCATATATTGGTCATAGCTTGGTGATAGGTCTCCCCAACATTTTTGAGGCCAAAAGGAATGACATTCCAACAAAACGTGCCCCAGGCGTAGGTGAAAGCAATTTTCTCTTGATCTTCAGGAGTGATTCTTATTTGATTGTAGCTAGAAAAGGCATCCATTAGTGAGTACATCTCATAACCAGCTATGAGATCTACAATCATGTCAATATTAGGTAATGGGAAGTCATCCTTGGGACAAGCCTTGTTTAGATCCCTGAAGTCTATGCAAACTTGAATGGACTTGTCATGTTTAGTCACAGGGACAATGAATTCATCCTTCAGTATCTTCCCTAATTCTTCTTTGACTAATAATGCCACATGAGGATGCATCTTTCAAAGCTTTGTTTGACTGGTTTGATTCCTGGAGAAATTGATAAATGATGCATAATCAAGTCTGTGTCTAGCCCCAACATATTTGAATAGGACCAAGAAAAGTTGATTTTCTTTTTCATGAAAAATTGAACAAATTCTTATTTTTCTTGCTCAGATAAAGATTGTGTGAAGTAGATGAGCTCAGGTGCCTCTATCATTCCTAGGTTCACCGCTTGTGGTTGTTCTATCAACACTGATGATATTTCTTGAAGGTGATTAGGAAGGAAGTCAAGTTCCACATCCTCGGGTGCCTCAGAGAGGTTTTCACTATTGGATACGCCTTTTATTTTTACTATTTTTGGATCTGATACTGCCACAAAGTGGTTTTCACCATCAGACATTTTTTTCTTTTTATCTTTTCTCTTTAGGATGAGGAAATTGACGTCCCCATTTTTCATGTTCATGCTCATTGCACTGGTGGAAGAGGTGAGGTGTTCAATGACATTTAGGTAGCAGGCCAAAGTGTAGTCATTAGGAGTAGAGATGAGGTCTAGGGGGCCATTAGGGTTCCATTCAATGAGTTTAGGATGGATAAGAGGTAAGGATTTAATAGGTTCCAAGGATAGCACCGAGTTATCTAGATCAAGGTCTTCAACAAGAAAGAGAAGATCTGTGATAGTACTCTCTGAAGGGTTGCCTAGACTTCGATTCCTCCTAACACTTCTAGAGGAGTCATTGTTGGTAGTGCGAGGGTTTGATCTATTTGACCTAGCATTAGCATTTTCTTATTCTTCTCGAGCAGCCACACATTCTAAGAAGACACTCATTGGCATGACTTGAATCCTCCTAGATGGAGCATGTGGTGGAGGAGCCATGTCAAGTTCTTTAAGATCTCTAAGATCCCAAGTGTTGTCACTTTCCTCTATTTCATGATCCCATTGTGCCCATCATCCATTGGTGAAATCATGGTTGTAGCTGGTGGATGCAGGATCATTTCTATTGTTGGTTGATATAGTGGAATGACTAGAGTGTTGATCAAAATCCCAGTCTTGAGTAGATGATGTGAGAGGATTCTGGGGTTCTCTCCCAAAATTCCAATTTGTTTTATGTGGAAAAGGCGTTCTCTCCTCCTCTTCATAATCATCATTGGGAGTAAGGACGGGTTCTGGTTAAGGATGTTCACTTAGAGATTCATTGGTGTGAACACTGTCTTCATGTAGAACATAGGGTGAAAATTTGTGAACCACATCCACCTCAATATCCATAGTAGCATCAGAGAAGGAGTCTCATTCATACTCATTAGAGTTCATTTCAATTGAGTGGGGTAAATCCAATACATGCATAGGAGCCACAGTTTGCCTCCAGTTAGGATGTTGTTCTGGTAGAGTATCATCTTGACCATAATCAAATTGGATAGGGGCCCAATCTCCATTTTCTAAAAAGAAAGAGAGAGTCCTTGGGAAACTTAGGTAATTATTGTTTCCACTTTGTCGATCCGTTCCACACTGAGTGGATTCATCCTTTGACTTTTGAGAGGCATGAGGAGAGGCCTCCTCAACAACATGCACTTCATCATTTAATAAATGTGGTAAGTCAAAAACATGAGAGGTGAAGACAAGTTGACCTTAGTTAGGATGTCTATCTTGTGTTTCTATGTGTATGCTAGACTCTTGAGTGGATAATTCTACAATATGTGAAGTACTGGACCCATTTGGTTCAAAGGAAGCTCTGTAAAAAGAGGGGACACATGTTTCCCCTTGATATGCTAGATTGTCAGTGGCGGCATGCATCAATTGTTTAAAAGGGAGAGGAATAATCTCATCCTCACCTTTAGTATTTGTATCATATGCATCTACGTGAGAGCTACTAGGATGACTATTTTTGGGAGAAGAATGAATCTTTTTCTCATGGTATCCTACCCCAGTCTTGTCTGTAGGATCTCAAAATTTAGTGTGAAGGGGTTCCACAAGACCTTTGTCTTTTCCCAAGGGTCCTTTACCCATATATCCCATTTGTTTCATCATCTAATATCCTTTCCCATATTTATGTGGCAGATCTCCACATGTTTTAATTCATTATTTGCTCCTCGTCTTTGTATAGCCATGCAAGAACAACCTTTTCTTCATTTTCCTCTGAAAGAGATACTCATGCCTTCACCATTCTAGTTCCCTCATGTATTTATACTTGCTTTCCATTTGAAGGTGGGAAAGATGAGGATGACATACCATAAGATCTGGGAGAAGGAGGAAGATAAGTCAACTAGTATTCTCCCATGCTCGTGTTGTTAATATTAAGTTTTTCTTCAAAGCTTTGCATAAGTGCCTTTTGGACTACTTTAGAATTTTCTAATGCCTCCTTATTGTGTGGAACCATGCTGTCAGCTTTCTTCATGGTGTTACAGGAGTAGGTTCTGTCAGCTGAAGTGGTCACTTCCACCCCATTGTAGGGAATTTTTACACATTGGTGATACATGGAGGGGACCACCTGCATGTCATGAATCCATGGTTTCCCTAGAAATATATTGTATACAAGAGGCAAATCAAGAACTTGGAAAGTGACATTTCTTTCAATAGGACCTACCTTGATGGGGAGTACCACAAGTCCTTTGGATGATCACTCTTCCTTGTCATATGCCTTAATAGTGATCTTCCTTCAAGGATCAATGGTATGCTCAGAAAATCCTAGCAATGTGACCAGCTTGAGAGTACAAATATTTAACCCAATGCCTCCATCTATCAAGACATGCCTAACCCAACTTTTGCGAATAAGAACCTATATGTGCAAAGACTGATTGTGTGGGTGACTAAGAGCTTTTTCATCCTCTTTTGAGAAAGAAATATAGTGAGGAGAGGTCAAACGATTAACCATGGTTTGGAATTGACCAACATCAAGGTCCTTAGGAACATTGGTTTGAAAAAGTGTAGTCTCAAGGAATTCCTTATGTGAAGGTGATAATTTCAACAACTCTAATATAGAGATCTGAGCAGGTGTTCATTGCAATTGATGGATCGAGTTGTAGTTTGTAGCAACTTTCTTTGATGATGAAGGTTTTTCTGTTGGTGCATGATGAAATGTAACTGACTGAATGTTTGATAATGTTAAGTTGAAGATAATGCAATTCATTAAATCAGTTAATGATTGTATTGTCATTGATGTCAACTTGATATCATCTGTACAGTCATGTACAAAATGCCAAAGACTTCAGAGAATCAAAGGAACCAAGTTTATACTTCTATCAATGCATAAAAGTCATGTATTCACTAAGTGACAAACAACACTGACAGAGTGCACATCGACGGATAGAGCAAAGATGAAAAGTCACAATGATACCCAACGACCAGAAGAATAGTGTTGCCCGACAAAGCAGAACCACAGAGTGCCCGACGAGAAAAGTCAGAAGGTTGCCCAATGAGGAAAATCAAGGTTTCCTGATGAGTAAAATTCAAATGATGCATGAAGGATGGAGATCGCAAAGCTAACTGGAGTCTCACCCCCAGAACTGTCAGTTGTCATCAATGACTAACTACAGAGTTGACCGAAAGAATAGAAAGTTCAGAAAATGACAAAATATATAGCTAGCGGAGCTAAAAGAAAGACTTAACTAGTTGTTTTTGTTGTTTTATTTGAACAGAGTTAAGTGATTGATTTAAAGATGATTTGTACAGTTTGCAAGAAGATTTCTATGAGACAAATCAGGAGTTATGATTTAAATTTGATTGGATGGATTGTTTATCATGCCAAGAATTAAGAATCAAGAATCAATGAATATCATGTCTATATAAGAGACAAGCTTAATTCATTTCCAAAATAACATTCACAAAAAAGGGATTAAGGGATGTGAATGGAAAGAGGATGCTAAAGAGAAACTAATGAAGAACAACTTCATATAGTCCTGATCAATCAAGTTGAAGGAGAGCTAAGGAATTCTATAGACACCGACGAATAGTGAGCACAACATCACAGAGCACAAAAGAATTGAATTGATACATTGATTAGAGAGATAATGCACTTAAATAGATCTAAAAGTTTGCAATTCAAAGTTGCATCATGAACAGGTCATAGTGTTTCAGTTTAACCATTGAAGCGTCAAGTCTCTTAATAGAGCATGACTTAACAATATTCTATATATTGAGGTATCTCCCAAGGAGTGCCAAAAAGGTTGATTCATGAAAGTAGCATTAGACTTTCCTGATACCTATTGATAGTCTAAGAAGGAGGCTGATTCAAGGATGGTAGCAATATTTTCCTAAAGCCTATTGACAGTCTAATAAGGAGGCTGATTCAAGGATGGTAGCAAATAGATGCCTGATACTAAGTGACGACCTCTATGTATAAAATCCTCTAACAAGGTCGCACTTAACAGTGTGTTTGTAACCTTTAACAGGGTTGGCTCCTAACAGGGATCACTTCAGAAGAGTGAAAATTTAGGGTACCGGTCCCAGTGGTTTTTTCCCTTAACAGGGTTTCCAGATTAAAATCCATGTGTTATGTGTGTGTGGTTTATTACTTTACTATTTTACATCTCACATAGTTAATTCTGGATTGATTGGTATACTCTACTTATTTACTGAGTTTTGGTAAATAGTTATACTACTTATCGGTAATCAAGGAGAATAAGGAGAGATAAGGAAAACTGACAGACAGTTAATCTTTATAAAGTATTTCATGGCATGCATCTTATAGGGACATAATAATCTGAGGTCTATAGATTGGTGGTTAATTTCTTGAGGATAAATTTTGAGGCCACTAATTCACCCCCCCTCTCAGTTATAACTAGCAATTGGTATCAAAGCTTGTGTGCTTAGAAAGGAAGGTTTCAAGACCTAAGTCAAAGATCACAAGATGAACAGACAAGATGTGCCTAAGTTGAACAAAGAAAACTTTGCTTCATGGAAAAGAAGGATAAGACTCCACTTATTAGGTATTGGTAATGATGTTACTCAATTCCTAGATACAGAATATGTGTTTCCCACATGATCATTAACAGTAGATCAATTGAGGGAAAAACATGAGCAAAACTACATGGTTATAGAGCTTTCTTCCTCACTCTATGATGCTAAATTTGAGGATGTGAAGGATTGAAAAAAAGAAAAGAAAATGTGGGAAAAACTGAAGCTTGTACGTGGAGGTGATACAAATGTTCTGAGAGCCAAGGTAGAAAGTCTTAGAGGAAAATTTGATGATCTCAGAATGAAAGAAGGAGAAAAAATCACACAATACACCACAAGAATAAAAGTAGTTAATGCTATACAAGGAGTTGGAGGTACACTTGAAGAGGAGACAATGGTAAGTAAAATCTTAAGAACCTTACTGACTGTATATGCTATTAGAGTTTCTACTATTCAAGAAATGAGAGCAGTAGCAAACAAAATAGTTACTCTTGATAGTTTAATTGGTAGACTAATTTCATTTGAGATGAATAACTTTGATAATAGTGTCTTACCAAACTTAGAGTCTGCATTTAAGTCTTCTATGAGAATAAGC
>MU226499.1:470901-489364 GCA_018584345.1 Thuja plicata | reverse complement strand
GATGAAATAGAAGCACTTATGGCTAGAAGAATGCAGAGAGGCAAAGGTAAATACAAAGGCAAGTTACCACTTGTATGCTTTAATTGTAAAGAGATTGGACACTTTGCTGCAAGATGTCCTAATAGAAAAGATAAAAGAGGTAATTATAGAACTTTTGAGAAGAAATCTGATAGAGGTGATAACAAAGATTACAGAAGTTACCAACAATCAGAAAGAAGAGATACCCGAGACTACAAGGACAAAGGAAAGAAAGCCAGTTACCTTGCTGCTTGCAAAGATGAAGATACTGACACTGAACCTGATGATGACATTGAGATGGTATTTGTGGTTGTGAAAGATGATTCAGATAAAGATGAAAGGTATGTAGAAACTACACTCATATCTAAGGTCAGCAAGAATGACATCTGGATTATAGATAGTGGCCACACTCACCACATGACTAGTGAAAAAGAAAAGTTTAACACTTTTGAGTATTATAATGGTGGTACAGTAAGAATGGGTAATGCTACACCTTGTCCAATTACAGGTAAATGAACTATAATGTTAAACAACCTGGTTAAATGTGAAAATGCTTATTGGGTAAAAGGATTGAATTATAATCTGTTGAGTGTTTCTCAGCTGAATGAATAATTCAGGTCACAGAGTAGCATTTGAGAATAAGAAGGCAAAGATCTTCAATGAATTAGGAAGATTGATTGGTACCGGTGAATAGATAAAAGGTAACTTATTCTATCTAAATGATGCTAATACCACTTGCTTAATGGCCAGAAACAAAGACATATGGTTGGGGCACAAAAGATTGTGTCATGTGAATTTTGACAACATGATGAAAATAAGCAGAAGGAGAAATGTAAGAGGCTTACCGACGGTGTCAAAGCCCGACAACATCATGTGCAAGAATTGTCAAAAAGGTAAAATGACAAAGTCTAGTTTCAAAATTAAAACCCATACATCTAATGATATTCTAGAATTAGTCCTTACTGATCTATGTGGACCAATGAGGAAAAAGAGTTATTATGGAGATAGATATTTTATTCTCTTTGTTGATGATTACTCTAGAATGATGACAATTATGTTTCTAAAAGATAAATCTCAAGCATTCAAGATGTTTAAATGGTATAAGCCTATGGTAGAAAAATAAAGTGGTAAGGATCTGAAATGTTTGAGATCAGATAGAGCAGGTGAGTTTATATCAGATGAATTCACTAATTTTTGTAATGAGCATGTTATAAAAAGACAGGCCTCTGTACCAAGAACACCACAATAGAATGGGATTGCTGAGAGAAGGAATAGATCCATAGTTTATTGTGCGAGAACACTGATGATAGAGAAAGGCATCACTCAAATATTTTGGAGGGAAGCTGTCAGTACTGCTACCTACACATTAAATAGAGTACAATTGAAGAAGGACACAAAGAAGACACCCTATGAGCTATGGTATGGTAAAACACCAAATGTAAGTTACTTCAACATCTTTGGTAGTCAATGTTATGTCTTAAAGGATGATAGAAATGGAAAGATTGATGCCAAAAGTGATGAAGGTATCTTTCTAGGGTATTCCACTAAGAGCAAAGCTTATAAATGTCTTATCAAGGCTTCTAACAAAATTGTTGAAAGTGTAAATATAAAGATAGATGAATTTGCAGAAAAGAATGAACTAGAAAGCACAAAAGAACCAGAGGACTATAACAAGTTTTTATACTGTGAAGAACCTAACACTCTACCCGAGCAACAATGCTTAATTCCTAAACAACAGAATGTTGCAACCGACGGTCAGGTTGTAATTACCGACAATCAGGATGATGATCAAAATAATGTGCAAGGTGATGAAGAACATAATGAAGATCAAAATGATGATCAAGCTGATACACAAAGAGCTGCACCTGTACTTGCCAGATATGTAAGAAGGAACCATCTAGATATCCAGATCATAGGATATAAGAAAGCTAGTACAAGAACAAGAAGTAAGTCTTTAAACTCAAGTTGTTTAATTTGTGAGTTTGAGCCAAAATCTATCAATGCCGCACTTGATAATGAAGAATGGATAAGTGCTATGAATGATGAGATTGAAAAGATTGAGAAAAACAAGACATGGTCACTTGTGCCAAGACTGGATGACAAGAATGTCATCAGTACTAAATGGATATTCAGGAATAAGCTAAATGAGAATGAAGAAGTCACAAGAAACAAAGCAAGACTAGTATGCAAGGGGTATGCACAAGAGGAAGGTATAGACTATGGAGAGACCTTTGCATCTATTGCTAGGATAGAAGGTGTAAGAATACTACTTTCTTATGCTGAATTCAAAGGATTCAAGGTATACCAGATGGATGTCAAGTCAACATTCCTAAATGGAATACTTGAAGAAGAGGTATACATTGAACACCCAGAAGGGTTTGTAGATCCAGACAAGAAAAAAATGGTATGTAGACTTCATAAAGCCTTGTATTGATTGAAACAAGCTCCTAGAGCTTGGTATGAGCGAATTCATTCCTATCTAATAAGTATTGGATTTGTAAGGACTAGTGAAAACAATAATCTTTATTTGAAGGAAGATACTGATGCTAACACTTTGATTGCTGAAATATTTGTTGATGACATCATATTTGGAGGCAATGATATGCTACGCAAATCATTTGCTAATGAGATGAGAAAAGAATTTGAGATGTCTATGTTCAGAGAGATCAAGTTCTTTCTTGGTCTACAGATTATGCAACAATGTGAAGGTATTTTCATTACATAGTCCAAATACATTAAAGAGGTCCTGAAAATATTCAAGATGGAAGATTCCAAACCAGTTGGAACATCGATGGCTACTAGATGTAAATTGACAAAAGAGGACAAGACACCAAAGGTAAATCAGACTTTGTATAGATCAATGATAGGTAAACTCATGTATGTTGTACATACTAGACCAAATATTGCACATGCAGTAGGAATTGTTGCTAGATTTTCTGCTAACCACAGGGAATCACATATGAGTGCTGTGAAAACAATCTTAAGATATCTAAAGAACATTGAGGAATATGGCTTATGTTATAAAAGAGAAGGCAAATTTGAACTTAAGGTGTTTACCGACGCTGATTGGGCTAGAAATCTTGATGACCGAAAGAGCACAACGGGAGGAGCATTCTTCATGGGTGACAGACTTGTCACATGGATTAGCAAGAAGCAAGGATGCATCTCTTAGTCTACTGGAGGAGCATAGTATGTTGTTTCTACTACAAATTGCTCAAATATTTCATGGATCAAATAGTTACTAGAAGGTATGCATATGCAGATCCTAAAACCAATGATTATCTATTGTGATAACACCAGTGCAATAAACATTTCCAAGAATCCAATCATGCATGCAAAGAATAAACATATTGAAATCAAGTATCATTATTTGAGAGAACAAGTTCAAGAAAAGGAGGTGATACTTGAGTATGTGCAATCAAAAGAACAATTGGCTGATATCTTCACCAAGCCACTGCCCAAGGATACTTTTGAGTACTTAAGGAAGAGACTAGGGGTCAAACCCTTGTCTACCATTCAGCAAAATGACTGAAGGCTACATCAGCCTACATATTCTCAGAATATCATTCATGTTGATACAAGAAAAAATATGAACTTCAAAGCTAAATCTATATACAATAGGTATATATAAGAACCAAGCACTAGATCATATTGATGTATTGCTTACGGATAAGGGAAATTCAAGGAATATATTATGGATGGAAAGAAAAGGTCACTTGACATTAATGTTATTTGTTTGGCATTGCTGTCAAAGGGAGAGAGATTATCCATATTATCATAGTCTTCAGAAAAAGAAGAGAGATTATCCATTATCATATTACTCCAATAGGGAGAGATCATATCCATATTGAGAGAGATTATACAAAGGGAGAGTTGCTGACAAGAGAAAAAGACATCAAAAGAGAAGAACAATCAAGGGAGAGATATTGACACAAGGAGAGGATGCAACACATCAGAAGAATAAATAAAGAGAGATGCAAGAGTCAAAGCTAAGCTAAAACAGAGCTTATCAGTGGTCAGACATTTTTATCGGTTATCAAAAAAAAATGATTGATAGTTTGATGAATCTCAACTGTTGTATTTCATATTGTATTAGAAATAGTATAGTGTGAAAATATAGTATGTTTCCATCAATTCCAAAGGGAGAGATTGATGACATGTTACTAATTGAATGTTTTATAATGTTAAGTTGAAGATAATGCAAGTCATTAAATCAGTTAATGATTGTATTGTCATTGATGTCAAATTGATATCATCTGTACAGTCATGTACAAAATGCCAAAGAATTTAAAGAACCAAAGGAACCAAGGTTATACTTCTATCAATGCATAAAATTCATGTATTTACTAAGTGACAAACAACACCAATGGAGTACACAATGATAGACAAAGCAAAGATGACAAGTCACAGTGATACCCGATGACCAAAAGAACAGTGTTGCTCGATGAAGCAGAACCACAGAGTGCCCGACAAGCAAAGTTAGAAGGTTGCCCGATGAGCAAAATCAAGGTTGCCCGACGAGTAAAATTCCAATGATGCCCAATGGATGGAGATCATGAAGCTAACTAGAGTCTCATCAATGGAACTATCAGTTGTCACTGATGACTAACTGTAGAGCTGACCGACAGAATAGAAAGTTTAGAAAATGACAAAATATCTAGCTGGCAAAGGTAAAAGAAAGACTTAACTAGTTGTTTTCATTTTTTTATTTGACCAGAGTTAAGTGATTGATTTAAAGATGATTTGTATAGTTGGCAAGAAGATTTCTATGAGACAAATCAGGAGTTATGCTTTAAATCTGATTGACTGGATTGTTTATCACACCAAGAATCAAGAATCAATGAATATCATGTCTATATAAGAGGCAAGCTTAAATAATTTCCAAAATAAAATTTACAGAAAAGAGATTAAGGGGAGTGAATGGAAAGAGGATGCTGAAGAGAAACTGATGAAGAACAACTTCATACAGTCCTGATCAATCAAGTTGAAGGAGAGCTAAGGAATTCTACAGACACTAACGAACAGTGAGCACAACATCACAGAGGAGAAAGTGTCAAACACAAAAGAATTAAATTGATACATTGATCAGAGAGGTAATTTACTTAAATATATATGAAAATATGCAATTCAAAGTTGCATCATGAAATTCATAGTGTTTCAGTTTAACCATTGAAGCATCAAGTCTCTTAACAAAATAGGACTTAACAGTCTTCTATATATTGAGGTATCTCCCAAGGAGTGCTAAAAAGGTTGATTCATGAAAGTAGCATTAGATTTTCCCAATACCTATTGACAGTCTAAGAAGGAGGCTGATTCAAGGATGGTAGCAAGATTTTCCTAAAGCCTATTGACAGTCTAAGAAGGAGGCTGATTCAAGGATGGTAGAAAATAGATGTCCGATACTAAGTGACAACCTCTATGTATAAAATCCTCTAACAAGGTCGCACTTAACAGTGTGTTTGTAACCTTTAACAAGGTTGGATCCTATCAGGGCTCACTTCATAAGAGTAAAAATTTGGGGTATCGGTCCTAGTGGTTTTTTCCCTTAATAGGGTTTCCACGTTAAAATCTATGTGTTATGTGTGTGTGGTTTATTACTTTACTATTTTACATCTCACATAGTTAATTCTAGATTGATTGGTATACTCTACTTATTTACTGAGTTTCTGTAAATAGTTATACTACTTATCGGTAATCAAGGAGAATAAGGAGAGACAAGGAAAACTGATAGACAGTTAATGTTTATAAAGTATTTCACGGCATGCATCTTGTAGGGACATAATAATCTGAGGTTTATAGATTGGTGGTTAAGTTTTTGAGGATAAATTTTGAGGCCACTGATTCACCCCCCCTCTCAGTTATTACTAACAGTGCAACTATTTGTTTAGATGTAGATACCACTCCCTTAAGGGTGATCTTAGATTGACCTCTAGTAACCAAATTAGCAGAATTAGGTTCCTTATCCTTAATGATAATAACATTGATGGATCTATCAGAGGGTTCAATCATGTGGATCATGTTGTCAGTGTTGGCATATGTATGATTTACTGTGGCTCATATAGTTTGTGATGATTCACCTTTCTTGTAGGATGGAAAAGGTTTCTAGAAGGCCTTATGATCATCATTTGAGCTATGAGTACCAATTGTGTTAGTTTTGTTATCAATTAGATCTTGTATCACATGCTTCAATTTCATACATTTATTTGTCAGGTGTCCCTTATTTTTATGAAATTCACAGTAGTGATTGTCATTCAACCATTTGGGTTTCACCTCGGCTTCCCATGGTTTTGATTTGGGAATTGTAATGATCTTATTGGCAATCAATGTTTTTAGTGCATCTTCCAAAGTTTCTCCAAGAGGAGTGAAGTTTTGTTTGGATTGAGGGATCCATGGTGCTTTGTCTTTTCGAGCAACCTCAGTGTTTGTAGAAGTTTTGGGAGTAATCAAAATTTTCCTGACACCCTATATGCTAGTAATAAGGTTAAATACTGGTTCATTGGGTTTAATCTCGGGTGAGTCAACAACACCGTCATTAACCACATTGTGGTTCTTATTCCAGTATTTACTCTTGTCCTTTTTATTGTTGTTAGAAGACTTGATGTCTTTATTCAAAGTAATATCCCCTTTTCTAATGAGAACATCCTCAATTCTCATGGCACTGTCAACCAAGTCACTGAAGGAGGTATGTTTTGGCATTTGTGTTGCGTAATTCATTTTGGGAACCCGATTATTGATGAAAATGTCAATCTTTTTTGGATCTAGTATTTGTCTAGGGTATCTTGAAAATATATTCCTCCACCTTTGGAGAAATTTGACAAATGATTCACCACTATGTTGCTTGGTGTTGCTAAGGTTGAGCATAGTAACTCTATGTAAGATATTGTAAGAGTAGTGTTGTATAAACCTTTGTACCAGCTTGTCAAAT
This sequence comes from Thuja plicata, assembly GCA_018584345.1. NCBI lineage: Eukaryota > Viridiplantae > Streptophyta > Pinopsida > Cupressales > Cupressaceae > Thuja > Thuja plicata. The sequence goes on along the minus strand of MU226499.1, from coordinate 482,421 downwards.
ATCTGTATGCATGGTGTGAGTTTTGTAAACCATTCCAAGGCTTGGCCACTGAGGCTTTGCAGGAATAGTCACATCAGATAAGTTCACTCATGCATAAACTCCATACTAAGAGCACAAAATTCTCTCACATGGTCTTGAGGGTCACCTTCCCCATTGTATTTATCGTATTTAGGAATTTCAACCTTTGGGGGAAAAGGCGACATGTTCAAGTTTTTAGCAAAAGGGAATGGACATATGGATTCCAATGAGTATTTTCTAGGAGGTTGTTCCTTTTCTTTCTTGAGTTCCCTTAACTCACATCTCATGTCTTGCAATTGTTGGTTGAGAATAGTGATAGGTGACTCTTCTTCCTATTGTATGAGTCTCTCAATGTCAAAATCAGATGGAAGCTTAACACCTATTGACGCAAGATGCATGAAGTATTTGTCCTTGTCTAATTGCATGATGGCTTGCATCATCTTTTGAAATTTTTTATCTTGCTGACACTTCCTAATCTCTTCGAAAGTGAGCTCTTCTATGGAAGAGGAAGAACTAGTATGTTGACTCTGGTGGTTGTGTTGGGACTCCCAATCATAAGATGACATGGTTGAGGTGTTGTGTGCAACCAAAGTTGAAGAGTCAAACAAGGGTATTGTTGGTTGTGGATTTGAAGTGTCCTTATGTGAGGTCTTGAAATCTGTCTTGGGTTTCTGACAAGAAGGTAGGTCTTGAACAAAGTTGTCTATAGATTTTCCCATAGAATCAAGATCAGCTTTTTGACTTCTCAACGTTTGGACCATGTGCGGAAATTTGTGACTAACGTCTCTAGAGGATCAACATGTCGAGTAAAATTCCAAAGCTTAGAGATTTGTTTAATGAAGAAAGGGTTGATTTGGTTTCTGAACTTGTGCAAGGTATCATGCATTTGAGGTCTGAATACCTACTAGATGACACTTGCGACAAAGTTGATAAAGAACCAAGAGGAAAGAGTCAATATGATTGAGAGAGTTGTGAAAGATAGGAAAAAAAGAAAATGACAAGTATAACCACCAGATTCGAAAGCTGGAAAGACCATGATAGGGTATGATAGCTTTTGTGACTAAATGACAAAGATCTTAATGCTAGATGAATTTCAACTTAGGTCTCATACAACAATACATGGGTTCTCATACAATAATACATGGTTTCTGATACGATGATATGATAGTCCTCATACAAGTTTCTCCCTTCTAGATATGTTGTCATACGACAAATGTAATGGCCTAAAATGAAAAAAAGACTCTGGGACAATTTTCCACTTGTGTGAAAGAGATTTGGGACAATTTTTTCTATTGTTTGAGGTAAACATTTTGATGTTTGTTGTTGTCTTCTATCAAAAATGTTTTTGTTTGAGGAATATGTCAAGTTTCAAGGTATGCAAGCACATCAAACACAAAGTGTGAAGAACCAAACATTCTCTACCCTATAGTCAATTTGTCTTAGTATCACAATCTTTGCCCACGCTTGATACTCCTTCGCCTCACACAAAGTGTTATTGGCTTTTGTCGAGACTCGACACATTGTGGGTTTTGGAAAGAGACTCAATGCTCGAATCACATAAGATACCCCATGCCACATTCATGATTTAACGTCCTTGGGAGTACATATGTTGGGTTTAAAAGCTTAGGGTGATCCGGGAAAAGTCCACTTGGATCAATCCTTGCACAAAGATTATGACACTTTCAGAGGTAGATCGGGTAGCCTCTATCTAAAGGGTGTTTAATAATTTCATCCATTCATGAATACCCCTTATAGTTTTGCAAGAAAAATTAAGGCATATAGCCCTACAACCACCCAAAATGTATAGTCTCATAAGCAAGATTCAGACCTCTCAGCCCTACAAAAGTTGAATGTATCTCCCTTGTAGTCTTGTAAACAAGGTTAAGACCAAGAACAACCTACAAGTGCCCAATCAAATGTAGTTCTTGATTAGCAAGAATGGGGAAATGAGGCCCTACAAGTGAGAAACCATTAGAGATAGAAATATCCAAGTCTTCCATCACTTTGGATTGAAGGAAGCATTTGATTATATTGGGGTGGAAGTAGCTAGGTCTGCTTGTTCCCCACTTAGGCCGTTCTCAAGAGATTGCTCCCTTGGCAAGCCTTCTAAAGATTTAACTTGAAAAGTAAATGGATTGGAAACAAAAAGGAGTCTAGATTTATGATTTTCCCTCAAGGAGAAAAGAGCATACTCTCCTATCCAGTATCATTTTATCCACATACACACAAGACATGCTTTAAGTTCTTTCCCAAAGATTTAATTTCTTAATGCAAAACAAGTGAGTCTATATTTTTGTTCTTCCCAAAAGAAAAGAGAGCATACTCCCCTAACACTTGCTTAAAATTAGACAAGAAAGATCTTTCTAGTTAATCTATGTGCCTATGAATCAAAAGAAAATGCTAACAAGCATGATCATTTGGTTGATGTGATTTCAAGGCAACCTGCAAACATAACCATTAGTAATTCTCAAATTTCCATTGGCAAGCGTCCTACAAGCACAAAACCGTTAGTAGTTGTATCAAAATAGTGTGAAAATGTGTCTTTAGCAAGCGAGTCTTCCTCAAAAACATTCTACAAAAACCATTTAGGCTACAAAAATAGATAGTAAAAAGACCATAGAAGATGTGCCAAAGACTAGAAACCAAAAATTAGCCCAAGAGAAACCCTAAAATTGCCAGCTATTTTTGAAATAACAAAGTATAGAATATAGACTAGCATGAAAGCTCATATGAAAATACAGTAGTTGTCATATGAAAAAACAAAGTCTCACCAAAGCTCATATAACAAATCTAATGCTCTGATACGAAAAAAGGTAGGAAATAAAATATCATATGACAATATACCTATTTTTAGATGACAAAGTATCAATCTGCAATTTTTCGTACGACAAAGAACATAGAGAAGAACGACAAAAAGTGCAGTTTCGTCAAAACTATGCAAGAAATCATGAAAATGGAGTAAAATGCAACTTTCTACCCCATGGTGGGTGCCAAAAATGTGTGTGGTAAAATTTGATTTTAGAATCTGCAACCAAACACTTCAATAAACCATTACATCAAGGGGTTAGCAAAACATGAGACTCAAAAGCACAAAACTAAAAACCCTTGAAATTGACCTATTGCTTCCTAGTTGAAGCGAGTGTGATTCTCATAGTTGTCCATGAGATTGGACATGGATAAATCAGTGACTTGACTACTCCAAAATGGAAGATTAAATGCAATGAGAGGGAGAAAGATGCATAGACTTTCATACTTTTCTCTTGAAAGCTTAAACATGAGAATGCATGAACTACCAAGCTAAATACATAACATTGTGAGGAATAGAACTAAGATGCAAGATTAAGCTACCAAATGAGAATAAAAATGCATCTATATTAAGATAAGAAGGAAACTAGCATGCCATCTAAGATATGAAGTGAAGCTAACAATGCAAGAAATGCAAGAAACTACTAATGAAAGAAAAATAACTATGAATGTTCTTAGTAAACTCTAGAGTGAAAATATCATGATAACTTTACTCCAAATCTCCTTGTTATGAATGAGAAAGGGAGCTATCCCTTTTTTAAGAGATTCCAAGGAATGAGTGATTGAGATTAAGAGGAAAAATAATTGATCAATGGTGGAGATGCAATTCCTCTCAATCCATGTGAGATGGAGTGATTTAGATTGGTCAACTTGTGGAGAATAAGACAAAATTGGTATTTTCTCTCTTTTTTTTGTTTTATTTGATTTTTTAGTGCACACCCATGTGTGAATGGGTTCACTTTTTGAACTTAGGACCTTTTTTATTTTATCCCAATGTTTATTCTTTTTTGGGTTTAGGCTTTGATGCTTAATTATTTGATTTAGCAAGTTAGGATTAAAATTATATAAGCAAGTTTGATTAAATGCTCAATAATTTGGAGTCTAGCAATAATGTCTTAGATTTAGGATTTATTAAGACCAAATATTTAAGAAAAGGGGCCATGGGTTTTCTAGACCATTTTTGGGTGATTACAGGTTCTAGTAGGCCCTACACCAGACTATGGCCTTGTTCTTCAACATCTCTAATCTAGATCATGAAAATTTCATCCATCCGATAGGTGCCTAGGTCTGTCTGGGTGAACATGACTTCATTAGGAGAATTATATTTAGTGATCATCCTTCCTAAATTAGGTTCAACATCAATCTTGATTTGGTTGTTCACTCCTTTCCATGGTAATCACAGTTGAGTGAAATATGCGGACAACCATCCTCTCAAGCATTTGGTCCATTCTCTACTTGGTATCATTCCATATGTTTTGGGGATATCTTCTACGCGCACATAAATGTACTCTTGTATCCTTGGGTTGATAACCATTTGGATATGTACGTCTTTGAGAACACCAATTACCTTGACTTCTATCTTGTCTAGTTGGATCACCACTCTATTTTTATTTGTAGAATCATTCCCAGTTTTTGACAGATGGATAAAGGCATGACATTACAAGATGCTTCAGATTAAATCAGGCAATTGTGCTGGTTCTTCCTGAATATCCGTAGACTAAGTAGGAATGGTGGCACCTCTATCTTATCTTTGAACATTGTTGGGAAAGCTTCGGAAGCATTGACATCAGAGGTAGTCTTTGCGTTGCCACACATTGTACCTTGCTTTGAATGGTCCAAGGATTTCAGAAGGGCTTCTCTTTGAGAAGGGAAACCTTGAAGCATCTCGAAAATGGATATGTTCACCTTTTTTTTTTACTTTAATTCTTCAACTACACTATATTTTTTTTTTGACCATGTTGGGTTTCTATAATTAGTGAACGTGCTTGGTGTGGATAATGCAGGAGCATTCAGACCTCTTGGTGGCACAAGATTATTTCTTACTCAAGGATTTGGTGAAGTTGGTTGTTTACTCAAAGGTATGCCTTTGGTCATAGGTTCCGTTTGACTCTATATATTGTAGGAGTTTTGATGATCATTTTGAAAGGCATGAACTTTAGAGTACTCAGGTTCATTTTCTTTGTGGAATGGGAACACGAACTCTTCTTCTCCTGAACAAAGGCCCAAATTTTCTCCATTTCTAGATTCATAGGAATCGAACATCATGGCATTGAACTGAATGGGTGGTTCTACCAAATTCAAGGGATACTGATTGTGGGAGTTTCTTCCATGTCCTTCATTGAATTGATGTAGGTTTGGAGCCCCGATGAAATTGGCCTCTGCAACTTCATAGGTATTAGCATTATCCATCGGTATACTACCATTGCTGGGTCAGGTTTTCCATGGTCTATTTGGTCTTTTCTATCCAAATGGCTTATCATATGTATTTTTGTTATTGTTGTAAGTGTTGAAGCTCTGATTCTGATTCTGGGGATAAGCATTTGAACCTGTCGGTGCCCTTTGGTACCCACTTTGGTTTTGGGAAGGATTCAACTTCATCCATGTGAGCTTATTTGTGATTTGGGACAATGTCTTCTTTATGACATCCAACTCATAGGCCAAGTGAGTATCAGTTTCCACTTGGGGCACAACCATTTATTCTACAAATGTTGTTTTATGAGCCTCGTAATGAGGATAAGTGATGGATGGTTCAAGGTGTTAGTTCCTTTTCTTTCTAACATATGAAATACTCTTGGTGAGCTTGCTCTATTTGTCCCAAAAACTGATCAAGAAAGATACAGAGTAACATAACTAGAGTTTTTAAACTCCCTACACTTTGAGCTCCATAAACTCAGGTGGGAATACCATTCTGACTTAGAACAATCAAATCATGAAATAATTCTAGCAGATATAAATGGAATTACAGAGATCAGTATCTGCAACATTTATTTGATAGATTTTAACATAATGAAAAAGATCAATTTTAATATGATAGTCACCTATTCCAATGGAAAATAGACCAGTGCTTTGTCCTAGGATATGGAGTCACTATGAATATTCATAAGCAATTTCCCATGAATAAGAACTTAAAACAACTACAGATCTGACATAAAAATAGATTTCCCTTATGTATCTATCTTCATACATATGGCAAGATAATTCATCAAATTCATTAGATACTCTAAACTTCACTGAAATAACCCTAAGGCAATTTTAATCTTTCCTTGAAAGAACCCTTCAAAATCTGCCTAATAGACACATAAATTGAACATTCCTTGATCATTCAATTTAAATAAAATTTAGAACACAATAATGAAGACAAATACTCATCATATGTTTTAGAAACTATTGATGGATTTCATTTGTATTCATAATCAAAATTGCTATTACATTCAACAACAAACTTTCAAAACCCTACTCAAAATATATTGGTCTTAAACTAGAGTTTATACAATTCAATCTTGTACTCCCAAATGAAAAATGGCTATCCTTTTCCCAGTAGTCTTGGAATCCATTTATAACTAAGGATGCAACAAGATACAAACTATATGGGAAAGATTTAAAAAATCTTGCAACAACTTTTACAACTGACAGAAAAATCAAATTTAAAACATAACACAAGTGGTACAATGTATGCGAAGTCTGAACAAAATTAGTTGTTGCAATTGAAAATATCTCTCTTATCCTTTTAGCCTCACTTACCATATATTCATCTCCTTGGTGGTGGACCAATCAAAAGTCTTCTCCTATTCCAACTTGGTAACAACTCCTATCCATATGGCATCCATGGTTGTTCTAGTCTCGAAAACAAACTTTGTCATATCTGTTTCAACCTTAAAAAGGTTATCAATCAATTCATTACAATATTCTGCATCAGTATCCTTTTCTAGGTGCTGTTTCATTTTCTCATCCTTGCATATTCCATCAAATTCTTCTTTCCAGTTTGATTGTGGTTTTAACACACCTGATTCATCATAAATTTTTGTGAGTAGTGGACGGCACTGATCACCAAATAGTTGCAATTTATTATCTATTAGCTTAGCTTTTCCATTGAAGAAAGCATAAGTATCATTTACTTCACTAATCATCTCAATAGAATCTATGATTTTTTCAGGAAAATCATCACTGTATAGCATTGTTGTCTTCAATTTTTCCATTAGCCTATCTTTTCCTAACCAAGTTTTGAAGGTAGGCTCTAGAAATGTCATGGCTTCAGCAGCTTTCCTTGAGGCTTCCTATAGTGAGCCATATAGTGTATACACTATTTCAGTCTTTTCCTTTAAAACATCAATCTGATGTTTTAGTATAGGCAATACAATAGACATAAAACTATTATTTTGTCCCTGTAATAGCTCCTTGGATTGGCCTTCTGCCAGTGCTGATTCCTCCTTTGTTTCTATTGCAACATCTATTTCATCCTTTGATACTTCCTGGGGGCTTGTATTCTTCTTTCTTTCTTCCAATTCTTCCTTTAATTTTTCTATTTTCTCCTCTAGGGTGTGGTTATGAACCACAACTTCTTCATGTTTCTTGGCTAGAGCCATCATTTGACCAAAATTTGTCTCATATCTCTTTGACAAATCCTTTGTTTTTTCTAAATTCATGAAAGATACCTAAGTCATGAGCTGGGTAATCTCAATATCACTAGTATTATGTAAATTCCAAATCATTCTATTAGCCCTTTTTTCCTCCCTTATGGTCATGACCAAAGGCTTCTCTGTAGTAGGGGCCAAGGACCAAATGGCTAAAGTCTTAGACTTAGGATAAAATCCTAATCCTTTCAACATCTCATCTATTTTAAATTATGTTTTCATCAAAGCATCTTCTTGCCTTCTAATTTGATCAATAATGAAAGTGGATTGCAAGTCCCAATGAGGCATTAACAACACCCCACTACTCTGTACCAATAATCTGGCCTGCTCCATAGTAATCAATTCACTCTCAGGATCATAATCCTAGAGTGTCTTTATAATCTCCTCATTTGTTTCCTCTTTTCCTTCACCTATGATTAAGCTTTGTCTCAAATTATTTTGCTTCAACTTGATCTAGAAGCTTTTGAATACTTCAGATTTTATGAATTCATCATCTTTAATGAATTCATTAGCCATCATTACTCTCTCATCAGCTTCTCCAAATAGTACCATTTAGTTATCTCCAAGTCCTTCATCTTGAGGCTCTTTCTGCATTTTCCTTTTCAATTTTTTGAAGTATTTTCCATGCTCTGTTATTAGAGCTTTGGCCATACTTTCCCTATCCTACACCATTTTGTGCTCTATTTTCTATTTTTTCATGGGTTGGTATCTAGTGGAAGTAGCTTCTTCACCAGCCTCTTCTTCTTCTTGATGATGTTCTTCTTGTTGTTCCAAATTTTCCTCATCATGTAGTGCAACAAAAAGAGGGTATCTCTGGGACTATGCATCCTCAACATTGGATTGTGGCATTTGTGCCATTAATGTATCATATGATTTTAGCATTTCTTCCATTCTTTACAAGTATGGGAGATCAGGGAAAAAACTAGAAATTTTTTTGTCTGATTCCATCCACTCAGCTTCTGCCCTTAGAAGGTATTTCCATTTTATTCTTCTCTCTTGGACCTCAGTTATATCCAACTTATTCCTTACAATATCCTCATCATCCAATGGCTCATGATCTCTGATTTTTTGCCAGGGAGTCATAGACTTCAAGGCTATATTTATAAATTGTTCTAGATCACAGAACCTAATAATTGTTGTGGAAATTCTATATTGCTTTAGAAAATCATTGATCAAATCAAAAAATCTCTTCCCAATAGAGAAATCAAACCCCACCCATAACCTAGGGATAAAATTACCCTTTCTATGTCCTTCCAAGAATTCTTTATCCACCCAGGTGATTTGCCAAATGAATTCTAAAAATGCAACCCTAAGAGGAACAAATTAGGGAGAATATGAGGTGGATGTGAACAACCATATACCCTCATGATAGTAACTTGGTCAAAGAATTAAAAATCACCCTAGTTATGAGTAAATGGCCAATTTTGAACAAATTGCCAAGGTCTTAAAATCCTTCTAACCTCAATTGGTAACCTCTCCCTATTCGCTCCCAATAAATCAAAAATTGGATCCACAATCCAATTACAGAAACATACAAAAGATGTGTTCATAGAAGAGTTGTCCCATACCTGGGTCTACCTTTGGATTGGCATAATGACACCATATTCTGAATCAAATAATTCCAGCTCTTTAGCCATGGACTCCCTGTTATAATAGAGAATCATAAACATTAAATGTGAGTAATGTTTAAAAGTTGGTACAGGGACATTTATCTGTATTTCCACCAATGCAACATGTATAGCCTCAACCATGTATCCCACATAATCATAATTTGTATTGACCTCTAGGTGCTGGATATTCATGGCCATCATGAGAAGGTCCTAGGCAATATTAGAATCTCCATCAAAACCTAATACTCTGCTTAAACCATAAACTGTGCATTTCACATAATGGTGGAAGAGGGACATGTCAAAAGGTGGTTGAACCTTATTTGGGATTATCACTAGATTTCTATCTACCCTAGGCATGAATCTGGGTGTCTCATACTTCTTGACCAATTTCTCCCTCTTTTTGTAATCTGCATGTATCTTTTCTAAGTCAATTTCTGTACATAGTGCACCAGTGATTCCAAAGACTTCTGCTACATATCTTCTGTCTATAGACACTAGGGTCTCTTTGTTTTTCTTTCTAATTACCCTAGCTATTGGGCAATAATTCTTAGCTAATCCTTTTATAGGGTCTATATCAATATAGACACTAGACACAATTAATTTTTCCATATTCAATTCCCAAGGATTGCTAATAAGAACTGCTTTAACCCTATTATTCCAAAAATAATGGAAAAGAGTATTACTAGAGAAATTGGGAGTAACAGGATTTCTGCACTGGTACCATCTATCCTTCCATTCATCCCAATTGGTTCTATTTGTATTTAACATTCTAGGAAACAACTCAGCAAATTCTTCCAAATATTTCTTCACTGCAACTTTCTTCTTCTCAGACCCTTGTGAGGCTGCACTGGTAGTAGCTTGACTCATCTTCTCTCTTAGAATGCAATCTCAAGAAATGAGCTCTGTTTCTTTCTTAGAAGTTCTCAAAGGTAGAAACGAGAGTTGTACAGAAAACAAGCTCAATCATTCATATTTATAGCCATAAAATTGGCATCTTGTCTACTTGAATGCAAATTCTCACACTTTTAGCGTCCAATAATCATCTTTCTGAAACTAATTCTAACATTAATTCACACTCCTTCATCCTTGATGGAATAGAGTATGCACTTTTTACCTTTTTGCATTCATAACCTAGGAATGAGCCACTTGTCAACTTGTCGCTCACTTGCTGTACGTGACTTGTATTCAAAAATGTCCTTGCAAGTGGGTGATAAGACCTTTCCTTACAACCAGTTGCGCACTCATGGTCTCTCTTTGTCTGGACTTATATCTTTTTGTTAGAATACTTCAAAGATAACTGAGAGGGGGGGGCTGAATCAGTTATCAACAACTTTAAATATTTTGTACTTATTAATCTAGATTGATATAAATTAAATACACATTCAGATAACACATTACACAACACATAAATTTGGTTATGGGGAAACCAAATGGTAAAAACCCCGGTGGGAATTAGCACCCACAAAGAACTATACTATATGTAGTAATCCCTGTTAAAAGATATTTCAACCCTGTTAGGAGTTGTACAATACAATGCAGTAGTATAGTGACCTGGTTAAGGGTCTGACCCTGTTAGGATTCTTTTACATGTAACCCTATTAGGGGTGGAGGACTCACTTTCCAAGGACTCACTTTCCAAGTGCTACAACCTTCTGGTTATTTAATACACACTATATCAACAAGGTGAACCGCTGTTTATGACACTGCTTGTCTGATCAGTTCCTTTTATGCACCAATGCTTTAACCTCCTGTAAAGCACTACAACAATATTATCTATGTTCTGATAGCTTCAACTTCAATATCTATTTTATCAACATATGATAAATATAACTCTGTTGCTTTAAAACTCTGCTCTGCTTTTCTAATCTTTGGCTTTTGCAACTCTTCTTATCACAAATGACCTTCTATAAGTACATACTCCAAGTATGAGATCATGGGACCTATTAGACAACACTTCATAACATCTTTGTCGGCTCTACTAAGTGTGCAAGCATAAATACAACCATGCAAGTACAAACTAAATAGATGCATCACTTCACTAAGTCGGCTTCACCAAATTGACCATAACATTGCAATATTATTGAAACACATTTGGCGCATTTAGATTAATATCAACAACTCATAACTCATCATGAATATACACACGCATATCCTGAAGATAGGTGAAACTCAATACACATGTTACATACATCGGCCTTAAACCATTATTCCTCCACAACTGTAACCATCAACAACAAAATTACATATCTTTAGTGAAACATCATATCTGGGTCTGCGTGTATGAACATAGCATAGTAAACATGTCAACAACATGTATCTATCCATGCTGGTCTTCATGTCATCATATGGATAAGTACATATAGAAGTACTACTATGTATTATATGTTGTCATCAATGACAAACATATAATCAATCAACTATTCAGAATCAAATCTCCAACAATCTCCCCCTTTGGC
>MU226499.1:448077-463983 GCA_018584345.1 Thuja plicata | reverse complement strand
ATTTTTTTAGAAGATAATAATCTAATTTTCTTAGTAGCACATTAAATCTATTATCAATGCTATCCACAAGAACGAAGGAACCTTACAAAAAACTTCACACCCTTAAAACCCCTTGTAAGCATTCTATTTGAAGCCCCACCAATAATATTGAATAATAAAAAAATAATTTTTTTTTTGTTTTACTTTGTAACTGTCGCAATTGTGACGTCGACCGCCTGAATTGCGACGGGGCTGCTGTAGCGGCGACGCCAAACGCCCGTCGCAATTGCATTGGGATCCGTCTCAATTGTGACGTCAGCCAAGGGGATTGCGACGGGGTTGCTGTAGCGGCGACGCCAAAATCCCATCGCAATTGCAGGGGATCCGTCGCACTTGCGACGCATTCCACAAGAATTATGGCCAGGTGATGCCAGAATAAAGTGGCAGTATAGTGACGGATAGCTGTCGTAATTGCGACGGATTGTGACAGACATCATAATTTGCAACTAAAAATGAGCGACGTCTACTACTGTCGCAATTGCGACACATGTCTGTCGTAATTGCGACACCTAGCCGTCACAAAATGATGCAAAATGTATTAGTGAGTGAGTGACTGACTTGACTTAATAATGTTCACTCAGTCACGAACCTAAAAGTTCATGACTTAAAACAACTGTGACTATGCGATGTGCTAAAACTAACCGCTCGCTTACTCGCTGAGCCAAATCATGACAACTTAAGACCTTTGCAATTGAGCTATAAACAACAAACCTCACAACATCATGCAGTCACTGATAAAAGACTTGACTTCTTATCCATACTGTGATTGCACAATGACAAACCAAACAATGACTCACTCACTTATGGACTTAAAAGACCACTCAAAATGAACAGTGTGACTGTGCGATTAACATCAAAATAGGACAAACCAAAGGCTTAACAAATTTTGAACCCTTTTTCACATAAAAAGACATAGATTTGAGCCAAAATATGCTGGAACAAGGCCAATGTTTGAAATTTGAAAAATTTCAATATACAGTGTGTTACCCACTTATTTTTGCTTATATCCCATACTTTATCATTTCCTAAAATCAGGAGTTTGCCATCTTAGAAGTAAAAATGTCAACAAATATTTTTCAGTCTGGTTTACATTTTCTCCTTGTCGGTTGAACTTGAATCTTGAACTTATCTAGTTCAAGGTTCAAAGTTCAATGTCGCCTTGAGGTGTGTTTTGTTTTTCTTTTCCTTTATGTGAAAGTGAGCGGTGATGTTTGCAAAGTCCAATCCATTATTGAAATCTGAATCTTGAACTTAGCTAGTTCAAGGTTCAAGGTTCAATTGCGGTCTTCATTTAGCATAAAGCGTAGTTGAGTCTAGTCTTTTTTGCCGCTCACGTGGTTTTTTTTTTTTAATAAACACACCAAAAGGAAGTAATGCCTTATTACCCATTGAAATTAATTTTAGAACAAGCTTATATTGAAGTTCATAGTTCAACCAAAGCTTGCATGTTGAAGAAGGAAAGAACAATGGTGACATGACCAAAGTGACAGCTGACAGGCAATAAATATACCCGTGCATGTCACAGATATAATCATCATTAGATGTGACACTTATATTTCATTTCAATCATTTAAGAGGTACAATAATTAATGAACACATTAGGTGAAAAATCTTGTCGCATTTAATTAAGAGCCTGAATTGTCATTAAATGCAAATCTTATGCACTTTGTGAGAAAATTAGTTATAAAATGAGAGTTTGTGCTATCAGTCTTTTGGTGAAGTCAAATTGGTAGAGCATCAGAGATATCCTCTCTTCCTAAGAAGATTACAGTGTGTGGAATCTCTAGGTTAGTGTTTCTCTCTTCTAGAGTCCCTGTTCAAAATTGAAGCCATTAGAAAAGTTTGATATTGAAAGGCTCTGCTTTCCTTCTCCAATCTCGATCTTTTATAAGTATTTTCTTAAGAAATATGAATTCCCCGCTCTCAAATTTTGGATGAATCTCCCCATTGGTTAGTTCACTTCTTGAGTGTGATGACACGATGATAAAAGCGAGTGCCTTAGAGGATATTCATAGTAAAATAAAAATCCCTGTTTCTAATTCTATAATAGAGAAGGTGGTGTTAAGTGGTCTAGCTGATGCAACAAAATTTCCCCTAGTGGCCCCCTATCCAGAGTTAGTAATGGAGTGTGTTAAAAGGTATGATAGGGAAGAGAGATGTATTAAGAAGATTTATGGAAGCCCTCTGACTTTCATAAACCAAGATTTCATCCTTAAAGTAATGGGCATTCCAGAAAAGGATTCTTATGAAGGATGGACCATTGCTTCCTCCCAATATATTTTCTCAACAAAGAAATAGATTTATAGAAATTAAATTTCCAAACAATGGTTATTGGAAGCAAAAAGGGGAGGGTCAAGGCTGCCCAAACCCATTACAATAGATCATTTAAAGCCCGAAGTTGCAGAGTTAGTGATTTTGTTGAATAGGATCAAAGGTAATAACCACGCCTATTACTGGCATGACTGGATGTATTTTTTTATCTAGATAACTTTGGGAGAGGAAAATTTCATTGATTGGGAAGACTGTATTGCTGATGAACTTCATCATCAGCTGGCAAATTATTCAGAAAAGGCCGGTGGTTTTTATATGTCTTCTTATCTGTTCTATGTGTTGGCTTGTACCAGAAAGTGGGATGGTTTATATCATGAATTACTTGTTCCCAATATGAAGGTGTATGATTATTAGCCCCATCTGTAGAAGGAATTCCATGTTGAACATTTTATGAAAGTAAATGGTGTTTTTCTGGGAAGGTTGATTTTTGAACTGCAGGGGAACATTGAATAGAGAATGTCAGAGGATGCTAAGAAATTTGCTAATGTTTTTGGGAGTTTTTTCATACAATTCAGAAGGTTTACTTACATAAGAGTTGGTGGATTTGAAGGAGAACCATTCAAATTTCCTAGATATTCTCTAGATTTGCATGTTATAACTGAGGTTGGTCACCGGTTAGCCCATATACACAAAGACCTTAAAGAAAGGGAGGGAAGAGCTAAATCTAGTTTTCCTATAGAACTTGCTTTTTATACCTATAAGAACTCCTTTGACGCTCTTACTTTGAAGCAAGAATTGAACAAACTGAAACTTAAAATATTTTAGGCTAGGAGAGATTTTGACATCAGGGCGTATGCTACATGACATTTTAGTTTACCTTCTGAATTCTGCCATGTCCTTGAAATGGAAGATTTATGGAAAAATTACATGGATGATTTCGAAGTCAGAAGAAGATTATGGTACAGATTTACACTTGATCAAATAGCTGATCTGCAAATAGGCATTGATGCCAATGGAATAGAAGAGGGGGAAGATGAAGAGAAAATTGATGAACAGTATGAAGAGAAGGTTCAGGGGTTGCCACTCCCTGAAATTGACTGGAACATAGAGGAAAGAGAGAGTATCCACATCAAGACTCTCGATGTTATAAAAAGAACCAAAAGATGGATTGCCAGTAAAAAGCCACCTCCTCACAAAAGGCACAATACTAGAGGATCAGTTCTAAATGCTCATTTTGAAAAATATATCCCAAGTTCTAATGAAAATGTTTTTGTTTTAGGTCCATCTAAATATAAAAATAAAAAAGCTTCTAAATCTAAAGTTAAGAAGCAGAGGTCTCATCGTCTAGTTCCACCCATGAGGACTTCCAAAAGAAGGGATCTAAAAGAAGAAATCAAACTAGTTGAAGAAAAGGAAGTGATCAATCTTGAGGAGATGGATACCTTGATGGTAGATGATAACACAGAATGCTCCGTGTTAGAAGAAGCTATTTTCAAAAAAGATAATCAATAGGGAGTTAAAGATTCTAGAATTTCTATGACCACCAGTCCAACACAGCAATGTCAGACACTCAACAGTCACCAGTTCCCACCTTTAAATGGTTAGAAACATCCATCAGTAGAAAAATAAATGTCATGCTGATAACACTACCAGTTGAAGATATGGTAAGAAAATGTCTGGGTTCCTTGGAGAAACCAAAAAGGATCAGAATAGAGTCCAGGGTGGACATTGATGAAAAAATAGGGCACTGGTATGCTGAACGTGTAGTTCCCAAGAAAGATAAAGAAATCTATGAAGCTAATGTAGATGACTTCACTGTTGAGAAGATAGATCTTGGATATGTGACCAGAGTGGCTAATGTAAAACACCTAGAAAATTCTACAAAGAAGATCATACATAGGTCTTTTAAGGATGAAAAGGATAAGAATGAGTTGAAAGCAACAATAAAAAAGATGGCTGAATTCATTCAAGAAGTTCGGGACCCTAATCCTCTCCCTTTGACTATAGCTTCACAGTCATTTGATCCATGTTCACTAGAGGTTAGGTAAACCCTGGATCAAATTCAAAAAAAAAAAACTAAGTGTGGATGCTTATACTAAATGGATCCAAGCCATGATACAGAAAGGAAGCAATTATATCAATTAGTTGATTAAGACTCACAAAGTTGTTATTTCAATTGTTGCTGAGATTCTAGTGGAATTAGAAGAGTGGGAAAAATAGAATAAAAAATGGCTAAAAGTGACAAATCAGCTCTATGAGATAGAGAAATATGGGGTGAGTAAATTCCTGACTGAGAAGCCTATTCCAGGATTGGACAAAGACACTCTATATGTCTCCATCAAGAGTATTGAGTGGAGGAACTCCGTTATTAAATTTGGTCATGATAGGACCACCTACTTGTTGAATGAATCAAAAGGGTTGATGGACACCATGCAAAAGGATCTCAAATGTTTGAACATGTCACTTATAAAATAAGATACTAAAAGTATCAAAGGAGAAGAGGAATTGTTACTGGAGCTTGAACGTGAGATGGTCGCCATCAGAGACACTAAAGACATTACCCCAGATGATTTTGTGACCCTTGCCAATATGGAAGCTATACTGGTAGTATGTACTGATCACCTCAAGGTGCATACATAGAAAATTGCCCAGGTCCACAGGGATAAGAAGTTTCTGAAGCAAAGGGTAATTCACATTACCTTGCCGCATCAGTCCATGATCATCAGCGTTGCAAAGGCCCATAAAGAATGGAGGATCTCCCACGTTGTTGACACCTCACAAGACCAATCAAAGGGATCCAGTGAATCCACCACTCTGTGATCATGCTTTGAAAATCATGGAGTAGTGGTAGTTTTTCTTAGTTTATGTTTTCTTTGGTTTGGGCAGTTTTGTAAAAAATAGTTATACTAAATCCCGTAGAGTGTATCTCGGGATGTCAGTTTATATTTCCAAAGAATGATGGCTATTTATATAGCAAGGATAATCTATATATGGATGATAGTAATTTTGGTTAAGTTACGATAAGACTTGATATTTTTTTTGATTTATAGTTAGTCCGTTAATCAAAAAAGAAACTTGGAAGTATATTTTTGATATGAATGGAACAAAAATTTATGCTATGTGAATCCGTTGGTTTATATTAGCATATTGATCTCTGTTGGGATATTTCTTGAATATCGGGAATCTGTTTTCAAGTGGATTTTTCTATAGTTTTCTTTAGTATAGTTTTATTTTCAGTAAGTAAGTTCTGAAATTGAAGTCTGTGAGCTTCATTTAGTGTTGAAATATCTGTCTTTCATTCAATTTTCATGACATGTTGATGTATGAAATGCTGCAAAAGCCTTATTTTCTTTCTAGTTAAAAGTGTATGTTTGCGAAAGCAATGTGTGATTGTTAGAATTCATTGAAGATCAAATATGGAGCTATACCTTAATTCAGAGAATTATAAATCTAAATATTATAATTCAACTGTTAGTTTGAGATTGTTGTTTTTCATGGGCTTAGAGAAAGTAATTGATAATTTGTAGAAAGACAAATCTGTATGCTAACAGATTTTTGGTGATTCTATTGGGGAGTCGATACACAAAGTATCAATAGTCATTCCCTTTAAATGAGAAACCATGGTGTTTCCTTCTCTCATTATTCCTAGTCAGGAAGAAGTTCCCCCAATTATTTAGCCTGACTTATACTTTTTAGATACCCAAGAAGACATCCTCTCTGATCTTAATTCAGTGGCTTGGACTGTAAGGTAAAGTGACCAACATTATCAACAAGATCGCTTGGTGCTAGAGGAAGAAGAAGAAATTGGTGAATGGTTGAGAGGTCTTCCAATTGTTCACAAAGCCGCCATAGTAGATAGAGTTGTGCAGAGGCCTAAAATTTCTTCACAAATCTAGATTCCTAGCCTTTTACCAGGTCCCAAGCAAGGGAGGGTATCTTTGATAATTTTTTCTAGGAGCTTCAAAGCCTTCAGTTTCCCACTAGTTATACCCCAAATAAGATGGGTAAAAGTAGATCTCCTCCTAAGAAGTCAAGTCCTAACATATTCTCATCTTGTCACCAGTGGCAGGCCTTGACTCTTTCTAGAATTTAAGAACCTCCCCTTTAGACAATTTATCCACCCTTAGTCATGGCACAACCTTGGGGTAATGTCATTGGGCCTCCCAATCTGGCAAGAAATCATTCCTTGCCTAAAGGAGCTAGAGAGATTTTGCACAAATTCTATGGTGATGGAAAGGTTTCTGTCAAAGATCATCTTAATGTATTTAATACAAACTATGGAATTTTGGCTATTCAACATGAAGACATTGCAGTTAGATTGTTTGTTCAAACACTTGCTAAATCAATGACCAATTGGTTCTATCACTTGTCCAATGGTCAAATTACTGATTGGGATACTATGAAAACTGCTTTTGAAGAAAACATTAAAAGTATATCTGATGAACATGATCTTCTTGCCTAGTTGATGTAGTTGAAGAAAGAAATACATGAGCCCATGAGGCAGTTTGTAGCAAAGTTTAATAAGATTATTCATAAGATCCCTACCCCAAAAAGACACATTGCTAAAAATAGAAAATATTTTTTTATGAATGCCATGCCCCCAGACATTGGTTTTCATCTAAGATGAGCAAGGGTAGCTGATTTAGATGCGGCTTAGACCATGGCTATTGAATTAGAAGAAGATTTGATCACAGCTGGAAAGTGAAGGAAAGATGTCCAACAACCAAGTTCTCAGAGAGCTACTTCCTCTGATCCCCTGTTACAAAGATTGATGAATGATGTAATTACTATGAAGAGGCAATTTCCTAAGGGAAAAGTGAATTCCCCTCAATTATACAAATAAATTCCTAGATGAAACCTTGATCAGGCGAGTCCTAGCCATAGATATCTAGGATAGTCACAGAATGAACAAAGAGTAGAAGAGTTTCCTCCTAAAAGAGAAAATATGTGTACCTTTCACCTTACTGATGAGAATGATGACGCAACTTGTCCTGAGATGGTGAGATCAATGCAGATGCATGTTACTAAAGAATTAGTTGATGATCCATCTGAACATGTAGAAGTTTCTTCATTACCTGGTGGCTCCAAAAATTATTTTATAGAATACGAGTCAAACTTTGAAAGAGGAGGCAATATTATGGTAACTCTTGAAGATCCCACATATTCGATCATGACCAGAAATCAACATAGTTCTCAAGCTAACGACTCTCCTTCAACTTCTCAATGCTGGGACAAGGATAAAGGTAAGGATTTTTCCCCAAAAAATTCTTTTTTTCAAAATTTCAAATGCTAAGGAGGCTGAATTTTTTCAAGACTCTTCGCCTAATTCTTCTTTTGACATTGTAAATTTCTGTAAAACTTCAAAAATCCAAGTGTCACTAGTAGAATATCTCAGAATGAATCCCAAAGAACTTGATAGACTAGTTAGTTATGTGAAGTCAGGTCAAACCTCTTCAAGTCCCGCAACCAGTGAAACCACCCACGCTATTTTTCCAGAAGAAGTCCAACCCACCTTGGCTACCCAGTCCTTTGACGATACAAGTCCTTTTGTCTCTAAAAAACTAGAGCCCTTCTATCTATCTTTGTTTATGCATGGGTTTAAATTGAATAATTGCATTATTGACTCTAGAGCATATGATAATGTAATGCTTTCTTTAGTTTCAAAAGCTCTAGACCTTCCTCTAACAACCACTTTTAGGAGATGTTATTCCACGGATTCCAAACAAGTTCCTTTAGTAGGATATATTAAAGATGCTCGGGTGGCCTTAGCTGCTCATCCTAGTAAAAAGCTTAAGTTAACCATTCTGGTAGCCAATATCACCGCTAGTTATGGGATTTTTCTTAGCAGAACCTTTTGTAGAGACCTTGGGGGAGAAATCAAATTGGATTGGTCACAAGTGACAATCCCTGTTGGTAACAAAAATATTGTCTTGAAACCTGAGGGAAAATCCAAGTACACTATCTTTCCATCTGAGGACCCCAAATCCCAGATTTTATTCCATGAATATGAATTTGGAAATTATTTGATGTCATCAGAGGCGAACTCAGAAAGGGTTGATAATGAAGAGTCAGATTCTTTGTGGTCTTTAGAGTTTTATGGTAGTTGTGCCTCAGTTGGATTTGGAGCAAGGGTTGTTCTGATATCACTTAAAGGAGATATTTTTCCTTACTCTTTTAAGTTAGAGTTTGGTAATACCAATAATACTGCTGATTACAAAGCCCTTCTACTTGGTCTTGAAGAAGCTAAAAAGAAAGGAATAAATGTGTTGAAAGATAAAGGAGATGTAGAATTGATAGTGAGCCAGGTAAGAGGAAGGTACTCAGTGAATAATGAGAGGCTAAAACATTATAGAAACCATGTTTGGGATGAAATTGAAGGATTTGAGGCCTTTTCTATCGAAGCTATTCCTAGAAACCTTAATAGCAGAGATAATTCTTTGGAAGTCTCAACATCTTTATTACTTCCCCCATCCAGATTTTAAAGAAATAATTTATAAAATTGAGATGGTATAAAGACCTAAGGTACCTGATAATGAAAAGCACTGACAAGTTTCCAAGATGACAAACAGATCGATAAATTTCTTCAAATGGTAGAAGTTTTTAGCACTACTTACTTTGAGGGATCTCAGTCATCCTGTGAAGAATTTTGTCCTAATCTGGATAAAACTATTGGAGAATGAATTGTTTAGTTAAAAGGAAAACACATTCCTAAAGGCCTGGTTTCTCTTGAGAATCTTTTTGATAGATCTGATGCAGTTAAGCAAAAACCCAATTCTCATGAACTTTCTAATGAAGGTGACTCGGAAAAACTGAATATAGGAGATGAACAAGACCCTAAGTTTGTAAACCTAGGAAAATTATATACATTTGATCAAAGGAGAAGATTTGTTGATTTTTTGAAGGAGTGTAAGGATGTTTTTTCCTGGTCCTACCAAGACTTGAAGAATTTCAAAGGAGGTAAATTTCAACATCACATCCCTTTAAAGCTGGGTGCCACACCATTTAAGAAGAAGCTGAGAAGCTATAACCCTAAAGTGTCAGAAACAATAAAAAAAGAGGTTGAGAAGATGTTGCAATCTCAAATAATATATCCTATTCATCATTCCACCTGGATAGCCAACATAGTGCCTGTGAGGAAAAATAATGGTGAGATAAGGATTTGTGTGGATTTTAGAAATCTGAACCAGAGAATTTTAAAGGATAATTATGCTCTTCTTGTGAGGGATCATATATTGCAAACAGTGGCTGGCGCGGAAATGATGTCCATGTTAGATGGGTTTTCTGGTTACAACCAGATTAAGGTAGCTGACGAGGATCAACATAAAAGAACATTCACCACACCATGGGGTACATATGCCTATAGTCACATGCTATTTGGGATGATTAATGCAGGTGCCACATTCCAATGAGCAATGGATTCTTCTTTCAGCTGTATAATTAAAAAGGTGATTGTCATCTACCTAGATGATTTGACAATTTTTTCTAAAAGGCATTAAAA
The DNA here is from genome assembly GCA_018584345.1 of Thuja plicata. Taxonomy (NCBI): domain Eukaryota; kingdom Viridiplantae; phylum Streptophyta; class Pinopsida; order Cupressales; family Cupressaceae; genus Thuja; species Thuja plicata. Next base: position 454,175 of record MU226499.1, on the reverse strand, counting down.
TCATCTGAAGGATTTGAGATTTGTTTTACAAAGGTGTAGAGAGCATGGGATCTTGTTAAATCCTAAAAAATCAATCTTTTGTGTTACAGAAGGGAAGCTGTTTGGTCACATTGTCTCAAAATATGGAATTAAGATAGATCCTGAGAGAGTTAAAGCTATCTAGCAAATAGGTTTGCCTTCCAACCAGATAGGCGTTAAGTCTTTCTTTGGCTAGACTAATTTTCTTAGGAGGTTCGCTCCAGACTTTGTTGAAACAACTAAACATATGGTGAGTCTCTTAAGAAAAAAGAACCCTTTTAAGTGGAGTTCAGAAGCTATTCAAGCATTTGATGATGTTAAAAAGGCCATAGCATCTGCCCCGACGTTGATTAACGCTATTTATAAAAAAGATTTCATTATCTATTGTTACTCCTTAGAGCATACCCTGTCTGGGCTATTATTACAGAAGAATGATAAGGGAGAGGAAGTACTAATTGCTTTCATGATCATACCCCTAAAAAAGAATGAGCTAAATTATCCTATGGTTGAAAAACAAGCATATGCAGTAGTTAAAGCTATAAAATATTTCAGATTTTATATCTTACACTCGCACTCTATTGTGTATGTACTTTCTTCTATATTCAAAGAAATTCTGACTCAACAAGACATAGGCATGAACAACAGAGCTACTTAGGTGGCTAGGATTCAATAATTTTATTTAAATATTTGACCGACTAAGTTAGTTCAAGGGCATGGTTTATGCAAACTGATGGCTCACAATTTACCTGAAGATGATGTTCCTCATGCTCTATTTGTTAGTCTATGAGACTCATGGTTTTCAGATTTGGCTTTCTACTTGACATATGGAGACTATCCAGAGCATCTAATCCCTAAGGAGAAAAGAAACCTTAGACTCAAGGCTGCAAAGTATGTTATCATGGATGATATGCTATACAAGAAAGGAATTGATGGATCTTTCTTAAGGTGTGTTGACAAGGAACAACAAGAAAAGTTGCTTATGAAGTTTCATAATGAAGCCTCTGGTGGTCACCTCTCATCAATTGTAACTACTTTCAAAATTCTAAGAAGTTTCTATTATTGGCTGGGGATGTTTGCAGATGCATACAAATGGGTGGCTAGCTGTGAAAAGTGCAAGTTATTCAGCAGAAAACCATAATTGGTAGCCCTTCCCCTAAGACCGGTGGTAATTGAAGGATTGGATTTTATTGGTCCAATCAACCCTCCTTCTATTTCTAGACACACACATATCTTGACTGCTATAGATTATTTTACTAAATGGGTCAAAGCGGTTCCTATCAGAAGACAACATAAAAGGTTGTATGTGATTTCCTAAAAAATTATATCGTGGTCAGGTTTGGTATCCCTCAAAAATTAGTCCCAGACAATGCTAGCAATTTTTCTTCTTCAGAAATAAAATTATTCTTCTATGATAATGGTATCCATCTGTCACATGCATCTGATTATTAACCGCAAGGGAACGGTCAGGCGGAATCAAGCAACAAGAGCCTGATATCAATTATGAAAAAATTGGTAAATGACAATGCCTGAGACTGGCATAAGAGATTGTATGAGGACCTCTGGGAAGATTGTACCTCTCCTAAAAGGGAAATCAGAATGACTCCATTTGAGTTTATGTACGATGTTGAAGCTCAATTATCTCTACCTTTAGAGCTGGCAGCAGCAAAATTGCAGAAAGTAATTGAAGGAAAAATTTTCCAAGATGGTTTAGAAAAGAGAATTATGTATCTCAATAAGATCCAAGAGGAAAGAGAAGAGATGGTGGACCCTATAGCATTACACCAGGCCAAAGTGAAGAAATTTTTTGATAGGCGGGCCAGGCCAAGAAATTTCATGGAAGGAGATCAATTTTTGCTTTGGGATAGAAGGAGAGAACCTAGAGGTGCTCACAAAAAATTTGAATCATTATGGAAGGGGATTTTTATTATTATCAAATCCATGGGAAGTAACTCATTTGTTCTCAAGTGTTAAGATGGCACTGTTCTACCATTAACCTTTAATGGTAAAGATCTAAAGCTGTACTAAATGTAATTATCTTTTTCTTGCCTCATTGTATATTTTCCATCTTTTTAGCTTGCTTTCCTTGTTGCGTGTTTCTTTCTTTTCTTTTTTTATTTTTGTTCTATCTCATTTTTTCTTTGTATTCCTTTTTCGGTTGACTCCCTGGTCTGCAAAACCAAAGTTACTAAGTTCATCCTACATCCTCAAGAGTCCTTGTCCCCATTCGGAGCCATTGTTACCCCCTAATTTTTTCTTATATCCCACACCAAAAGGAATTAATACCTTATTACCCATTGAACTTAATTTTTAAACAATCTTATATCAAAGTACATAGTTCAACCAAAGCTTACGTGTTGAAGAAGGAAAGAACAACGGTGACATGACCAAAGTGACAGCTGGCAGGCAATAAATATACTCGCGCGTGTCATAGATATAATCATCATTAGATGTGACACTTATATGTCATTTCAATCATTTAAGAGGTGCAATAATTAATGATCACATCAGGCAAAAACTCTTGTCACATTTAATTAAGAGCCCGCATTGTCATTAAATACAAATCTTATGCATTTTGTGAGAAAATCAGTTATAAAATGAGAGTTTGTGCTATCAGTCTTCTGGTGAAGTTTTTCTGGTGAAGTTGAATTGGCAGAGAAGAAGAGGTATCCTCTCTTCCTAAGAATATTAGAGTTTGCAGAATCTCCAGGTTAGTGTTTCTCTCTTCCAGAGTTCCTCTTCGAAATTGAAGCCATTAGAAAAGTTTGATATTGAAAGGCTCTGCTTTCCTTCTCCAATCTCGATCTTTTATAAGTATTTTATTAAGAAATAGGAAGTCCCCACTCCCAAATTTTGGATGAACCTCCCCTTTGGTTAGTTCACTTTCTGAGTGTGATGACATGATGATAAAAGAGGGTGCCTTAGAGGAGTTTCACAGTAAAATCAAAAGCTAATAAGTAGGAGATATTTTTCCACAGCAAGTCAAATTCTGATATTGCTATCAGGATTCAACTGTGTAGTTTTTGAGTAAAACTTATTGACCCATAATTCATGAGTAGTGGTTCACATGAACCCATCTCTCATGAGAATGAATGGAACACTTAGCACTCATTGGATCTAGGTGATGCCTTGTTTCTAAAATCAAAAGCCCTGTTTCTAATTCTATAATAGAGAAGGTGGTGTTAAGTGGTCTAGCTAATGCAACAACATTTTCCCTAGTGGCCCCCTATACAAGGTTAGTAATGGAGTGTGTTAAAAGGTATGATGGGGAAGAGAGATGTATTAAGAAGATTGATAGAAGCCCTCTGACTTTCATAAATTGAGATGTCATCCTTAAAGCAATGGGCATTCCAGAAAAGGATCCTTATGAAGGATGGACCATTGCTTCCTCCCAATATATTTTCTCAACAAAGAAATATATTTATAGAAATGAAATTTCCAAACAATGGTTATTGGAAGTGAAAAGAAGATGGTCAAGGCTACCCAAACCCCTTACAATAGATCATTTCAAGCCTAAAGTTGCAGAGTTAGTGATTTTGCTGAATAGGATCAAAGGTAATAACCACGCCTATTATTAGCATGACTGGATGTATTTTTTTATCCAAATAACTTTGGGAGGGGAAAATTTTATTGATTGGGAAGACTGTATTGTTGATGAAATTCATCATCAGCTGGCAAATTATTCAGAAAAGGCCAGTGGTTTTTATATGTCTTCTTATTTGTTCTATGTGTTGGCTTGTACTAGAAAGTGGGATGGTTTATATCATGAATTAGCTATTTCCAATATGAAGGTGTATGATTATTATCCCCATCTACAGAAGGAATTCCATGTTGAAATTTTTATGAAAGTAAATGGTGTTTTTTTGGGAAGGTTTATTTTTGAACTGTAGGGGAACATTGAACAGAGAATGTCAGAGGAGGCTAAGAAATTTGTTAATGTTTTTGGGAGTTTTTCATACAATTCAGAAGGTTTAATTACATAAGAGTTGGTGGATTTGAAGGAGAACCATTCAAATTGCCTATATATGCTCTGGATTTGCATGTTATAACTGAGGTTGGTCACAAGTTAGCCCATGTACACAAAGACCTCAAAGAAAGGAAGGGAAGAGATAAATCTAGTTTTCCAATAGAAATTGGTTTTTATACTTGTAAGAACTTTAATTCTCTTAATTTGGAGCAAGAATTGAACAAACTGAAACTTAAAACATTTTAGGCTAGGAGAGATTTTGACATCAGGGCATATGTTGCATGACATTTTAGTTTACCTTCTGAATTCTACCATGTCCCTGAAATGGAAGATTTATGGGAAAATTGCGTGGATGATTTTGAAGTCAGAAGAAGATTATGGTTCAGATTTACACTTGATCAAATAGTTGATCTACAAATAGGCATTGATGCCAATGGAATAGAAGAGGGGGAAGATGAAGAAATAATTGATGAATAGTATGAAAAGAAGGTTTAGGGGTTTCCACTCCCTGAAATTGACTGGAACATAGAGGAAAGAGAGCGTATCCACATCAAGACTCTTGGTGTTATAAAAAGAACTGAAAGATGGATTGCCAGTAAAAAGCCACCTCCTCACAAAAGGCACAATACTAGAGGATCAGTTCTAAATTCTCACGTTGAAAAGTCTATCCCATGTTCTAATGAAAATGTTTATGTTGCAGGTCCACCTAAATCTAAAAATAAAAAGCTACAGAATCTAAATTTAAGAAGCAGAGGTCTCCTCGTCGAGTTCCACCCATAAGGACTTCCATAAGAAGGGCTCTCAAAGAAGAAATCAAACTAGTTGAAGAAAAGGAAGTGATCAATCTTGAGGAGATGGATACCTTGATGGAAGATGATAACACACAATGCTCTGTGTCAGAAGAAGTTGTTTCCAAAAAAGATAATCAGCAGGGAGTTAAAGATTCTACAATTTCTATGACCACTAGTCCAACATAGGCAATGTCAGACTCTCAACAGTCACCAGTTCCCACCTTGAAATGGTTAGAAACATCCATTAGTAGAAAAAGAAATGTCCTACTGATAACACAACCAGTTGAAGATATGGTAAGAAAATGTCTGGGTTCCTCAGAGAAACCAAAAAGGATCATAATAGAGTCTAGGGTGGACATTGATGAAAAAATAGGGCACTGGTATGCTGAATGTGCAGTTCCTAAGAAAGATAAAGAACTCTCTGAAGCTACTGCAGATGAATTCACAATTGAGGAGATAGATCTTGGATATGCGACCAGAGTGGCTGAAGTAAAACACCTGGAAAAGTCTACAAAGAAGATCATACATAGGTCTTTTAAGGATGAAAAGGATAAGAATGAGTTGAAAGCAACAATAAAAAAGATGGCTGAATTCATTCAAGAAGTTCGGGACCCTAATCCTCTCCCTTTGAATATAGATTCACATTCATTTGATCCACATTCACCAGAGGTTAGGAAAACCCTAGATCAAATTCAGAAAAACAAACTGATTGTGGATGCTTATACTAAATGGATCCAAGCCATGATACACAAAGGAAGAAATTATATCAATCAGTTGATTAAGACTCACGAAGTTGTCAGTTCAATTGTTGCTGAGATTCTGGTGGAATTAGCAGAGTTGGAAAAAGAGAACAAAAAATGGCTCAAAGTGAATAATTAGCTCTATGAGATAGAGAAATATGGGGTGAGTAAATTCTTGACTGAGAAGCCTGTTCCAGGTGTATGCACCCTAAAATGGTCGCCTAGACTTTGGGCCCCATTTATTATTTTATCAATTTATCAATTTCCTGAATCAATGCTTTGGAACATTTTCAATTCAAATTAATTTCCTTGATCAAATTGTAATTAATTCAATTATTCAATTATTTCAATATTTCCTAAGGTTTGATCATTTTTATCTAATTAAAATATTTAACCCCCCTTTTAATTAAATAAAATTCCTCTTATTTAATTAAAAGATTTAACCTCCCTTTTAATTAAATAAAATTTCTCTTATTTAATTAAAAGATTTAATCTCCCTTTTAATTAAATAAAATTCATCTTATTTAATTAAAAGATTTAATCTCCCTTTTAATTAAATTCCTCTTATTTAATTAAATTCAATTC